>JAHLKC010000130.1:0-117039 GCA_025449115.1 Chytridium lagenaria
TTAGTTTACAGTTATTATAAATGTACTTTAAATCAAAACTTACGTGTCGTTTTGCCTGCGCTCCCCGTGGACCAACATTTAACAGAAGCCTTGGCTCTAGCCTTCATTGGAGCACTCTTGACGACGCCCCTACGATGGTTCTTCACATAGTAAGCAATTGTCTGCTTTATTGGGATTGTGAAACTACGGCCTCCTACCACGTATCCGAAGGTATGGTAGGAGTTTCGATAGGACTAGTACCTTCTAATGGTACATAGAACGTCTACACATAAATAAATAAGTTTAGTGTACTTGACAAAGATAAACAATGTCCAGAGCATGAAAGAATGGAGCTCAATGATGATCAGCGGGAATCAAAGAAAGGTAAAGGGAATAAGGGTGGATACAAGCACGGGACCAGAAATAAGGATACTTAGCTGCGGTGTTTTCAAGTAAGTCTTCCTACAACCATTTTGCCCATTCCGTCGATCATCGCGGCGGTAAAGGCGTTTCCTTAGCGTTCCCGGTGCTAAGGGCATCTCTAAACCCGAAACGACGACGACGAGGGGAAGCTGCGTTGATACTCTATCTCACCGGCCGTGAGCCGAAGGGGGGTTTGCTGATCGGGGCTTTGCAGCAGCCGATCACCAACGCCACGGAACATACGCGGTGTGTCTGAGGACCTGACGGAGGCACCTTCTGGTAAGACTACTCGATACTAACCTTGGTGCCAGAGGTAGGCGCGTGTGTATGCGAGAAGACCTGGACCTGGACCTGGACAGGACTGGGACAGGTGTTGGGATGGGACAACTTCTCTATCTTTATTTGTAAGACCCTCTCGCTCAACATAAACATAAACAAAGAATAAATAAACATATAAACAATGGGTATAAATGAGCGAGGGGATAAAGAAGAGATATATACAAAATAAAACAAAGTCCCAAGATACAAAAGGGCGGTAAACAGGGAAAACCCGACGGCGACATATATACAATGCCGTGGGAAAACCTGAATGCCGTATAAGGTAAGTTAAGACTTACCATGACGAATCTAAAGACTTCGTTAGTGTACAAGCAGGAGGGGGTAAAAGGAAAGCCGTACATATAGCATCTTGGGAATATGCTTACGGTGAAATATATTTATTGAATATTTCACAGGATCATGTAAGAAAGCGATTTCCGCTGAACCTAATAATAACATATGATTAAAAAAAGACAAAGCGTACACTCTTTAACCTTGGTTGGGACAATCTCTTTGGCTGACACGACCTTGTTGGCTTGAGCTACCTCGGGAACGGCCTTGTTGGCTGGAAAATCTGGTAAAGCCAGCCTTGGCTTTCTCCGATTGATGAGCGGGGGTGGCGATGATTCTTCAAAAGCCTCATCGAGGGAAGAGTCCTTGAATAGTACTGATTTAGTTCCAAAGTTCCCTTCAAAGGAAGAGTCCTTTAATAGCACTAACTAGTTCAAAGTTGAAAAATGTTAGTAGCATACCTTTTCCCGTTCAAATTGAGTCCTGCTCTCTTTGGATTGCGGGACAACATCGCTTCTCTATATATACGTTGACAAAATCACAAGAAGTAAAAAATTAGAAAAGACAAGAATATAGGAAAAAACAACAAAACAAATAAACTACAAGACGTAACGGACGTAATGGCTGCGTTCCTCGAGTTCGTTCTGATAATACGCGATGTCCACATATGGGTTGTTGTCATTGTTGCTGGTCTTGTATACACTGTATTCGCCGTTGTTTGTCAACATGTGACATATGACGGTAACATCATACAACATTGCGAAAGCTTGCATGACGGTCCCCGTCACCCAGAGAACCCGTTTCTCTAACTTCTCCAAGTACTCATCGACACTCATACCGTACTCGTTTCGAATTTCTTCTTGAAAGAGATCTTATTAGACCCAATGTACTCCACCAAGCCGAGCGGAGATCTTCTGGGTCACATCATCAAAACGGAGTGCCCAAAAAAAACAGTTCCCCATCCCCATTTGGAACTTCTACATAGCCACGATCCCATAAAATGGTCCTAAGTCGATCTGGAGGGTAAATTATCTTCTATTGATTGGCGATGGCGTGTCTTTTTTTGAATGTGGTGGTTCTGAAGATTTGATGTAGAGACAAGGATAAAAGAGAAGATTAAGGATTAAGAAACGTGGTCAAAAGAGGGGTAGACAAAGGTGTTAATGTTGCTTACCGGACACCTCAATGTTACCTGAAAGCGTAGATTCTTTCTTCTTTGAGAGTGACGTTTTCTCATTAGACCTCTGATGTGGATGCGGAACGGTCAATGTAATGTATAGATCATTTACTTGACTTACCGTTTGTTTCAGTTGCTGACCCGGTTCATTTTGAAAATCAGTCACTCAAAATGGCCCCTCTTGCTTTCTCATCTGCGAGAGGAGGGTGGCCTTTACGCTTTCTCTTTTCTTTCATCTTATGACGTGTATGTGGAGTGGATGTGTATGACGTGGATGTGGATGTGTATGGGGATAGTCAATTTTCACGTCAAACTCTTGTTGTATGCTAATCACTTACCTCTCCCCGTCTAAAGGGTCTGTTTGAATTACACCGCGATAAACGAGACCATTCGTTAGTACACGCTGCTTGTTGGTGTAGGATCAAGGACTCACCAATCTTTGATAAATTCCAAGACAAATAAATCAAATGAAATGAAGCATTAATGTATATGATAACTACAATTATGCTACCGCAATTGGCCAATGAGTTCAAATACTTTTATTTTAATTAAAATGGAATACTTTATTATAATAGTATGGAAGAAAGTTCCTTTTCTGCTTAAGACACCCAGCGATCGAACATTGCTTCGTTGTCAATAAGACAACGGACCCTATCAAGTAAGGGTCTTCTACTAGCGTCATGAACAAGTCTTTTTACCAGCCAGATGTATAGATTCCGACATGTAAAAAATACTAAAGAATGTTACTGTGAGAGATAACTGAAGACCTGAAGCCGAAAAGCGAACCACTGTTGTGTTGTTTGCTAAAGCCTGTTTCAACTAGGTTCAGAGCGCCTCCGGTAAAACCACCAAACGGCCTGCAATTCGGCAAATCGACGGAATTTCGCTCTAACCGCTGCAGCGATGGTGTAAAACAGTTGAGCGTTCGTTTTCAGAAACAATTTTCCTTCTTTGAACTTGTAATGTTTGGTGTAAAATGGGTGTTCCTTTTAATTTGTGTTAGAGGAAGAAATATAAATGGTGTTAGAGTTTATATTTATAGATCATATAATTAGAAAGGTGTTAGGGTGAATGAGTATAATAGAGAATGTGTCTAGCTCACCGCATATTTTCGCCATATTCCGATATGATGAACAAGAAAGCCTCCACGCTTCTCCGTAGCCGTTGACAGGATTTCTTTCTGTTTTTCCAGAAGCTTGAGTAGGTCGGATTGGGAACATTTCTTGATCTTGCTCATGATTTTCTTTAACTTGGTTTTGTACTCTTCTCCATCTTTGATTGCTTGATCAATTTTCGTGTTCAGGTCGGGACAGTAGGCAGCAGCAGATTGACGCAACGTTCTCAATAGGTACAATTCAATAAAATCATTGAATATGTAAGCCTGTATAAGATTCTCCGGATTGGCTGTATCAACGAGGCGTCCATTTTTGTCAAGGGTACCCTTATCAACAATAGCTACACATTTGTTCAAGCGAGTAGAAATCTTGTGAACTGTGTAATAGATCAAGAGTTAGTCCTATTGATCAACAAGAGAGAACTTACGCTTTGGTACATTGTTTACACTTGTCAACGTAGCGAGAGCTTCAGGAGTGTCTAGCTCATCCAAGGTGATTTGAGCTTCCTTGAAGTTTATCTGTTCGCTTGGCTGGGCTTCTGTCAATCTTATGATCTCCGATTGAGGAGCATCTAGGTAGATGGTGAGGTTAGAGACAGAGTGTGTAGTAACTCTGACAACCTAAAGTAAGAAAAAACTAATACACTTGACAATTCTAATGTTATTGAAGTGTATGATAATTAAAACTACAGCCATGACCTTGTTACAATGACACACTGAACCGCACAAATAGATTTAGAGAGCACCAGTATTTATTCTTCTAACGTAAGGAATAAATATAGGAATACATAAATTAAATAAAAAGAATAAAATGTCCAAAAAAGGTTCGCATGGACTAATGCAAACCCTGGGTGTTAGGATCGGGCGTCCCCTCTCCTACTCAATAAATAAGATTGGAAAAAAAGGCATATTTCATCTTGAGAAGTACAGAGGCAACGGAACGGTTAGGTTGATGGCAGATATGTGACCTTAAATGGATAAAGTCTGTTAACTCAAGAAGGAGAACAAAAACAAAAAAGAAGAAAGAAAAGAAAAGAAATGAGATCATACAAAAGATAAAAAGGTAACATCAAGTTATTTCAAAAATACTATCTGTTATTCTGCTACTGCTGATGCTGATGCTGATGCTGCTGCTGCTGCTGATGCTGATGCTGCTGCTGCTGCTGCTGCTGCTGCTTGCTGCTGATGCTGATGCTGCTGCTGCTGCTGCTGCTGCTGCTGCTGCTGCTGATGCTGATGCTGCTGCATATCTAGAGGTGAAGATTAGAAGTTAACAAACATCAGTTGATCCACAGAGCCCTGGGAGCCAGTACCGTCTGCAATAGACGGTCGCAGCGAGCGGGTGCGGGCCCACACCATATGCTCCCTGCAGCAAACAGGGGGTATGAATCAATCAGATGGTTGAAAACTTTGGAAAAATAACAGAAAAATACCTTGTAAGGACGTGCCCGCATTGTTTATACGTGTGGCGCAGGATATATGACAATTTCGAAATTTAGGTAAATACCAACACCCTACAAATTAAAAAAAATTACAAGGTGTACGATACAATGCTAAAAGGATTTCTTTACCAAGATAACCTAGTGGAGTTAAGTAAATGTACATCATGATGACTCAATCTCACTTTTAATGTCACATGTCCAATACTATTGGACAATAAATACTTTGTGTTAATTACATATGTAAATATTTATTCAATTAACGCATATTCAGTCTATATTACAATTCTCTAACACCTCAAAAAGAAGAAAAACACAATAAACAAAATATCTATTATAATAACGTAAAAACCACAAAAAAAAAAAAAAAAAAAGAAAAACTACACGCGCTTCCGCAACATGCTACCCCACAACGTTAGTAAGAATTTATGTTCTGTATATAAGGCCGTCCTTCGCAAGTAAGTATTGTTATTGAATTTTATTTTATCAGCCGCTCTCTGGGGCATGTGTACAATGCTGTTATTGTTGGGGACTTGGATTTGTAGGAATGAAATATGCAAGGTTTTGGTATATGTACATATCTTAGTGTAGAAGGAACTAGGGACCTGTAAGGGCGGACACGGGTTGCTGCGGACCTCCAGGAGTGTGATATTGAGCACCGTATTGATCTCCGGGGCTGTTTTGGTTGTTTTGAATCATCACAGAGGCCAATGGTTCCGCAGAGGTATAAGATAATTCAGGGTATGCCTTGCCGTTGATAAAGTCGTTTGTGGTGCATACGCCGATCATGATGGGTAAAAAGTTCATAAAAATTGTGGCTATGAAGGTGAAGAAGATGAAAAATGCCATTGCCGCTGCAAAGCTCATGCCGGTGCAGACGTGAATGGATGGTAATTTAGGTTGTTCCACAATAGACAGTAGTTGCTGATGTTTGTGATGGTGGAGGCCGAACCTAACCAGAACCAAAAGTAGGCAAAGTCCATTGCCGTGACCATGAGGTAGTAGTTGGAGGGGATGCGGTCGGCAAAGTTGCGTGGGATCACAATCAAAGCGATGGCGGCCATTGTTGTAGTGACAGCGCAAAAGTAAAAGAAGCCGGTGGTGCTATGAAAGTTCCAAAAGAAGGAGTATGGGCTTGCGGCTGCATTATTCAACAGGAGTATCATGTCAGCCCATGATAATTTTCTTGTGGATGATGGGGATCGACGTAGACATTGACAGATGGCAAGAGGCGAGAAATGGGGGGTTGATGATGCTTACCTAAACTGATCAAGCCTATGATGCTGAAGATGGCTTGCATCGCTCGCAGGACAAAGTCGATTGTGTACCTAGTCTCGAACGTGCGACGGAGGGTCATGATGGCAAAACTTCAGGGTGAGTAATATGCGTGGATTGAGAAGGGGGTATAGAGTTTGAGAGTAGGATCAAGATACTTTGTGGGAATATATAGATATTTATTTTATCAGGTTTGGGAGAGTAGCAAGCGGTAGTGTTCTTTTATATATATAAATATTAGAGAAGGGGGGGGAACTGGATGTCTTTACACCAACCACAATTTTTTCACACCTGTTAGTTTGCGGCCGTCCTTTTGTTTTTTTTTTTCGCGCGCGTCATACAACTGGTATTTAATACTATATAAGATATATAATTTGTATATAGTATATAATAATATATGTGTATAAAATATTTACAACACATGTACATATTCAACTCCAGTATATAGTAATAGTGGGAATATATTTCCAAAAGTGATTATGAATGACGCTTTATCATATGTTACACATATATATACATAATAATACGATAGCTTATAACCCTCGTAAATACACAACTCATAATAAATTTATTATTATGTAATCTTTATTATTAATAGTTATATTTATTATATATGTACCTAGGCTGTTACCCGGGCAGACGGATCCGGTTCTTGGTCATTCCCCGACACCTGTACCCGTCTCAACCGTCTGGGACCCGTGTACGAACGGGTCCTGACGGGTCTCTAATTAAAATTTAAATATATATATCAAGTAAATATTCCTTTTCTATATTTATTATAATAAATACTTAAACCGTCGGCACCCACTGCTTATATATTAAAAAAAATGTCCGAATTGCATCTGCCACTCTTTAAGAGTTAATAGAGTTTCCACTGTGCTATCAAGTAGAGAAGCCCTTTGCCAATGTAATATTTTTCTTCCCTTTGAAAATGCTCGTTCGGAAGCAGCACTCGTAGCAGGAATCGCCAAAAAGATTTTGGCAAGTTCAGACATCTTTGGATGGCTTTGCTTTCAACAGTTCCAGAAATCCAAATATCGCAAGTATCATCCGCCAGCCCTCTCCCAAATAACGATTTAGCTCATCACTTAGAGTTTTGCTTGGGGTAAGTGCTCGGTTTCCCAAACCAAGCCGTTTAATTAAGTTTGCTTGGAGTTGTTTTGAGTGTTTCGGCGCTTGGCTGTCAATTGGTGGTGCCGATAATGCTTCCCCAAATTCATCGTTCAATAAAGGTTTGAGATTTAATATCATCTGCCTAAAATAGTTCTCGTCAAACGTCACTGTTGGCAGAAGTCTTTTGAGAGTAGCGTATATCTGAAAACAATGTTAAATAAATGTACATTTTTTAAAACGCAACCTGAGGATGTTGAAACACTGATAGTTTGAAACGCGGATCACACACAGTTGAAACGTAATACGCAGGCTTTTTCAACGCCTTAATCACGTATTCTTCTAACTTCAATATCATTGCATTAGCTGTAGGAATAAGTTGCTGTATGTCGTAGCCATCACGTATCTTAGATGTATATATAAATTAGTTTCTGAAACACTATTATTTCATCCTCGACCATAATAAATACCTCATTAAGACGACCAATCAAAGATATGTATGTAACCAGGGCAGTGTTCAGCGTCGGATATTTACTACCTCAGAGAATTTCAGTGGCCTCATTAAGTGGCTCTAATAACTTTTTAATTGCTCGACCTTGTTCCACTCGCTCTCCGTCAAAGCAAAATTCTTGTACGAAGGGTGGTCAGGATGGCAACACAAATCCGATACTGTTGGTCTAAAAATGATTTTAAGTCTAAATAAATAATGATAACTACCTCAACTCGACTAGTCTCATTAGCATCCCATAGGTAGAGTTCCATCTTGTTTTAACATCTTCTACCAACCCTCGAACATTGTTCGCAAATACAGTCGGTTGCTTTAATTCAATTCTGTCGGTAAGCAGTTGCCGACGCTGAGGAGATGCATTCACAAATACCACAAAAGCGTGCAGACGCTTCAATAAAGATTTAACGTTTACAGTCGCACCATCTTCCTCGGATAGGATAAAAGCAAGGTCCATAACATCCGTCTGCTCATCCTCTAAATCCCCTGAACTTCCCTCTCCCAAAAGGCTTAAACCTTGCTTGGCGGCCAAATTAATCACATGAGCTACACAACCCAGCAGATGTTCGGAGAGTTTGAATGTTGGTTTACTTTTTTCGATTTCCTGCGCCATTGTAGTATTTGTTGCTGCATTATCAGCCGTAATAAAGATAAGCCCATTCCCAACATTAAAGTCGGCAAGAACTCGTAAAAATATTCTTGCGAAATTCGAGCCGCTGTGCTTGCCTGCCAAAAAGGTCAAATTACATTTTGGAGGTAAGCTTACCATCAACGTGACGGAGTCCTAAAACAAAATCATGCATTTTGAAATTACCATCAAGATAGTGCGCTGTAACTGCCATCATTGCACGATTGTTCGGAGAAGTCCACGCATCAGCGGTAAAAGAGACATTGTGCGCTGCTGGCAATTTGAGTCGGAACATGCACTTTATATTGTAGATAGAGTACATCCAGGTGCTGGGTCATGGCTGCCCGTTTAACAAGAAAGCCTTCCACTGCTGGGTTGCAGAGCTTGAGCAGATCTATAAAGGTTTCATCCTCACATGCCCTGATCGCCCAATTATTTTTAACGATAGCATGAGCAATGGCCGTCTTCAAAGAATCTCTCGACAAAACATTCTGTTGCAATTATTATGGTTAGTAATGTCATTTTATATAGTAGAAATCACCGTTGTTTTATTTTTACCGGACTTTGCCCAAACGCGGATATCACCGCTGCCTGTTGATGGTGTCTTGAAAACTGGCCCCCGCTGCTGTCCTCTTACTCGGGCTCAAAATACGATGCATCGTCCTTAGATGTCTAATGTATTTTCCTGTGCTGGAGGTGACATCCTTTGACATTAGCGCCAAGCACGTTTTCCCT
The DNA here is from genome assembly GCA_025449115.1 of Chytridium lagenaria. Classification (NCBI taxonomy): domain Eukaryota; kingdom Fungi; phylum Chytridiomycota; class Chytridiomycetes; order Chytridiales; family Chytridiaceae; genus Chytridium; species Chytridium lagenaria. The sequence goes on from JAHLKC010000130.1 coordinate 8,995, forward strand.
TCCACTCCGCTAGAATGGTTGGCTTGACAAATGTAGTGATAAGGATTATCGGGGTCAGGCGAAAAGAATTCCCACACCCAACTACCCCCCTTTTTTTTCTGTGAAGTTGCAGAACCACATGTAGATTCCTGATTACTAGCGCTGTCTGTTGGAGTGAGGCTCTCCTCTTCGACGTCGTCTTCGTCGTCCTCGAAGATATTGCTGCTGACATCCCCCTCCATTAATCAAAATAAACGATGTTTGACAATTTTATTATAAAAAAAAAAATTAAATGAAAATTTTCGGGTCACCCGTGTGCACCCGTGTCCTCAACATTTTGCTACCCGTACCCGCTACCCGTACCGACCCGGGTAAACACCCGTTGAAAAATTTTCGGGTAACAGGCCTATATGTACCTGTAATATGCTGTTACTGAATAAAATCATTTTGTGTAATAATATTAATGAATATATAATAATATATAATTAATAATAAAATAAAATAAGAAATAATACAAATAAATCTATTGATGTTGTGCAACATTGTTTCTCATTAATTAATTAAGGAGAATGCATTACGCCGACCCCCCTGCATACCGACTGTCTGCAAAACCGCTGCGTTTTGCAGACCCCCCTAAATATATTTGAGTTTTTTCTGCAATATCCCTGATTTACAAAATATACGGAACGTGAAATATTGTTGCATGGGCTTTTGCCATTTTGAGTTGGTAAACTCCGACTCTTACGTGTTCTCCCTAAATTAGCCTGAACGCTTCACTGCAGCCTAACACCATGAAGCTACCGTGCTTTCCTGATTTTGAATCCCATGGCACGGGCATCCAGCTCCTCAATTTGCACATACCTCTCACATCACGCGAGCGCTATCCCTGTATCCCTCGGTCGGACAACCTAACGGCGGATGAAGCCAACAAAGTGGACGACATACCTTCATTCCTCCCATGCGAGTCAATCCTGGATGAAGCCAGACGTACTTTGCAGTTGGGAACTTATACCTTTATAACCATAGGGGATGGGGTTTACTCGCCGAGGGGTGTGCGTGCAATGATTGAGATGCAACGATATCGTCCAATTCAACACAATTTTCGTTCGTCATTAAAATGGCTTGGAGACAATGGTGGACAGGACATGGTAACTACAATGGAACATACAAAGCTTTTGGAGATCAAAGGGAGAGTGCAATTTGCAGACATTTGTCGGTGGGTCTCAATGTTCGCTAGGCCAACGCTAATTAAGCTCTGATAAGAATAATGAATAACTCTTGGATTGATGATTCAGTAATTGCAGAGGCTCTATCACACTCACCGGATCAAGCCTTGTATGTCATGGATCCTCTGAGTTACGGGGATGACGGGGAGACTGCCAGTTATGACAAATGGTGGAGAAGAAACACCATTTCACCATCCGTCCGACACATATTGTTCCCAAAAAACGTTGGGATGAGCCATTGGGTTCTTGTTATTATTGATGTTGTCAATAGCAGGTAGGCAATTCCTTTATAAGCGTATCATTAATATTGTATAAGAGTGTTTTTGGGAGACTCGCTTTCAAACAACTATAAGGACCAGCTACTACCGGAGTTCCGATCTTTTTGGGAGCAGCTCCAAAAACACTCACATCTGTCGGGAAAACAAGAACTGAAAGTTATGGAGATGATAGCGGACTATCCCCAGCAACATGATGTGACGTCGTGTGGAATCTGTGTCATTGAATACGCCATTTATTTCATTTCAAAGCACTCCGCATCAATTCAACCTGGCACTGCAACAACGTTTATATGGACCGCAACGTCCGAAAATGTTTCCGCATCCCGTCTCCGTATTCTCCGAGAAATTATGAGCTTACCTTCACGTTTTACCAGCCCTGTTCCTGAGACACCAGACTCGGAAGTGGAATGGGTGAACTCAATTAAGTTGAAAGATCCCGACATCAACTTAAAGGAAACTATAGAAAATGGTCGGAGCATGCCTGATATGGATGTGGATGATGTTGATGATTCGGACGTTTCTGAAATATCGGATGACTACAATCTCCATGAGGATGGAAGGGAGGGAGGTGGGATCGTCAATTCTGAGGCATCGGTGCCATCATCCGATATCAGGCCCATGGAAAAACGCTTGACAGATTCAGACAATCCAATCCACGAGACCATCTCACAATATTGGGTTGATGACACTGGAGAACCATACGTACCAAAGGTAAGCCGTCCTGTGATAGTTTGTAGCTGACCATTTGTGGTTCTTTTTTTTGAGTAGACTGGACAAACCTTCAACAGCGTTGAAGAAATGCACTGTAGAATTCGCAATTATGCTTACCGACATGGGTTCAGTGTCACGAGGTCGTCCAAAAGAGGGCATTCGGTCACGCTATTATGTGAATTCGGAGGAAAACCTCGGATCTCTCTATCATCAACGGAAGGGAAAAAAACTGGGTCCAAAAAGGTGAATTGCAACTTCCTAATCAACGTCAACGAAAGGGATCGGCGCATCAATAAATGCGCGTTGGAACACAGCGGGCATGACTTAAATCCCGCTCGGAGCGCGATTTTATTGGGACCAAATTTGACGGCATCTATGCTGGAGGTGGAGGTGTTCGCAATTTTGGGGGAGAACCAGGATCTTACCATCAAACAAATTGAGATTGCTCTCGTAAGGAAATTCGGAAATCAAGTTCCTCGAAACGAAAATACCGTAAGGGGTATTGTTAGAAAATACAAAGCGGAAAGAAGAAGCGTTGGGAGTGATTGTATGAGATTGATTAGTGCGTTGAGGCAGCGTGAAAAGGAGGAGGGCTGGTTTTTAGAGTTTGAAGTAAGCTCAGATAATCGTTTGCTCCGAGTTTTCTGGATGTCAGCGCAACAGAGGGATATGGCGCAGAAGTTTTGTGATGTCCTAATTATCGACAATTCCGCGAAGAAGAACCGATTCAACTTACCGCTCTGTGTTATGGTTGTTATAGACGAAAATAATAAATCACGACTCTGCGGCCAGGGATTGCTTAATAATGAGCATCTGGAAACATACCTATGGGTGCTCCAATGTTTTGTGAAAGCATCCGGGTCTGTCCCTCAAGTGATATTTTCAGATGATGATAAAGCTTTCACTGCTGCGGTTGAGAGGTTTCAAGAATTAATAGTATCAGTAAGTGTTTATTGAATTCTTAACTAAGGATCATTCACGACATTGTAATTAACGATCTAATATAGGCTGACGGTCTCTCAACACCCCATGAAAACACCCATTACTTATGCCAATGGCACATGCAAAAAAATATCGTGGAAAAGATAAACCGTGTTCTTGGAACAGAGGACTTCAAATGCTTCTTCTCGGCGTTTGTAAGATTGCGGGGATAGCAAGAGAAGAAGATTTTGTTAGATGTTTCCAAAGTCTCGCTGAAAAATATGGAGGGAACGAACAAGTGAAAAAATACCTTTGGGAGGAGCTGTACGAGAAGAGGGAGAAATGGGCCTTGTGCTTTAGACTCATGAAATTTACCGCACAAACTCGGGCTTCGCAGCGGGTGGAGGGGAAGATTGGGCTTGTCGCCAAAAAGCTGACGGAAAAGTCAACACTCTGCGACGTCCTTGAAGCGATTGACAGAAATCTACAACTGGAACATACAAAGAACGAATTGCACTTCATCAGAAACAATCTTCCATCATCCTCCCTCAACGATTCCACCTACAGGATATTTACCAAGTTTCCGTGGCCTAGTCTTCGCGAGGTAGAATGCAAATGCGTGAAGCACACACTAACGTGAAAGTTTTTCAGTAATTTTGCAGTCAACTTCATTCAAAAACAAGCCAACGAAAGTCTATTTCTTACCAAGTTTGAGGAAATTTCTCTCGAAGACGCTGCGACGTACTTTCAAACAAACTCGACAGATACCTTAGATATTGTGTTGTGGAAAAGCGCATCTGTAGTGCTGTTAGAAAAAGTCGGGTTAGATTTACGGAAGATCTATAAAGTGTGGAATGTTCAAGGTGAACACTCCCCAAACTTTGTTTTCGCGACGTCAGGCCACTTACATGTATGCACGTGCTTCCTAATTTTCCATGAGGGTCTCCCTTGCCAGCATTTCTTTGCATGCCTTCAAAGGTATTTCGAACTTAACTCAAAAAATCTAATAAAATGTAGAAGTGGACACGTTAAATTCAAGGTAGACCTACTTAACGCAAGATGGATGAAAGATTCAAGCAAGTACCCACCTGGAATTCCTGACTTTACAGGGTTCACCGAAACTGACACTCATACAACGAGTGATGTACAAGTGCAGTCTATGGACCCGGGAGGTCAACTTCAGGTCCTGCAGAATTTAAGAAAAACAGAAGCTTCAGTATGCAAGACCCGAAATCAAAGAGCAGAAAACACCCAGATTTACGGCGAATTCTCCGGCCGATTTAAGTCCCTACTGGATAAAGCCATGCACCTTCGTCGAGTTCCAGGAGGGACTCCAGAGATCTTAAACATGGTCAGTGAAAAACTCGACGAGTGTATAGTGGCAGTGGACGCGAGAACTGCTGAAGTTGCAACTACTCAGCAAAGACCCGGATATTCGGTGCAGCTGCGGGATGTTGAAATACACGATCCTGAAAAGGTGAAGAGTAAAGGTCGACCAAAGGGAAAGAAATTTTACGAACCTGCGCAAAACAACACCGTGGTTAGATCAATCAATGACTGGAGTAAAGTAGAGCTACAAATGGAGGTGAAAAAGCGAGGATTAAAAGCATCAAACGGATCCAATAAGAAAGATTTGCAAAAGCTCCTGAAAGATCATTCCGCCCCTCCAAGCCAAACCGTACCCTCCTCTCCGTATATTTCACAATCTTGGCAGCCAAGCCCCAACGTCATTCCGCTTGACAACGTCGTATACAATAGTGTCGTCGGCCTCCCAAGCCCTTCCATCTTCATAGACCCAACTTACCCCTCATGGAATCCTCCTGACGACAGCGGAGGGTTTCTAGGCCTCTTAGAATCCATTCCGTCAAGCCAAAGGAACCATGAAAATGCGTTACAGACCCTGTCAATCGGAAATCCAATGGTGCCTCAGAAGATGGGGGTGGGAGGGAAAAGGTTTAAGTCAGCTTTAGAGATGTCTTCCAATAAAAAAGCGCGTCATGATTGATACCCAAACCTAAGTCATCAATAAAAGTCTGTTAATGTTTATGTAAGTCTCTATTACTAAAGACCTCAAAAGAAATAAACATTATATCAAAGCAAGGAGTATAAAAAAGATAAACGAACATGAGAAAGCCTAACCGTGGTCACTGCCTTCACGAATGGAGGCCCTGTCTCGAAGTTGTTTCCAAATTGGAGGGAGGCGGCGCGTTTGAGATCATACGGATTATGGTTCGACGGATCCAGATATTGTTACCATCACCTTTACCGCAGGGCCCACCGAGTCCAGTTTTCATGTTTGCGGGAGTCCCGAGGCATGAGCGAGGTTGGAGGCAGGGGTTCTACATACTGTGGTTGCTATGATGTTTAGTTTTGGGGTGACGATGGCTTCTAAGATGTTGTTGGGGTATGTTGAGGATCAGCCAGCGCCGACGAGTTTGATGGAGATGATTGTTCAGGAGGTGGATGGAAAGAGGTGGGATTGCTCTGCAGGAGAATTGAACTCCATCAGAACCTTAAGGTATGAACGGCGTGGGGGTGGAAAGGGTGAGGTGGTGGAGGATGGTAAGGCGATGGATGGCAGTGTGAAGTGAGAGGATGGTGCGAGTCGATGAGAATGATGGTTAAAAACAAAGTTATTTTGGCTAAGAAAGAAAAGTACTTTGGCAGTGTCAATATTTCTTATGGCCTTGTGATTGGTCAAAGCAGGCCGTATATTTCTTTGATAAGAACAGGAAATCTCACCATAATATCTCAGAATTTTCTGCGATAGCCCAAGTCACGTGCATGAGGGCGTCGGTAAAACGCAAATAATTAACGCAAGGTTTTACAGACATGTCTGCATTTTGCTGCGAAATGCCGACAGTCTGCAAAATTTCGTGGTTTTGCAGACAGTCTGTATGCAGGGGGGTCGGCATAATGCATCCTCCTTAATTAATTAATAATAAATATTTAATTTTATTTATTTATTATTATTACCACAAGTGAATTGGAGCAAAGCATTACTATATAAATATACTCGTGTGTCTTGATTATATATATATATATCATCATCAATTATTTTAATTATTATTTATATATTTATTCATTCAAACAAGGCTATTATTTATTATTATTATAATATTTATAGGTATATTTACATTTACAAGGAGAGAGTGCTGCTTTTCCTTTTACCAATAATACACACACACACACCACATACATAACTACATACATACTGTACTGACGCACTACAAAGCAGTTCCCTTTGCACTCTCTCACGCTTCATCGTCAATTGCATCCTCGTTGACTGTGTCTTGTGTTGAGTGTGTGTTGAGTGTGAGTGTGTTGTGTGTGTTGAGTGTGTTGTGTTGTGTGTGTGTTGTGTGGGCGTGTTGTATACTGTCTGTGTTGAGGACAATTAAAGGGTGTGGATTGAAACATACCATTCTTTGGCAAAACAGCTGTAATCCTCATCATCGGCTCGAATTGCTCAGCACATTCCTCATTATATAGGTGGATTTCGATTCAACATTCATTATCGCTGTCTTGGCTGAATTTTGGGAAAAAAAGTCGCATACATCCATCCATCGCCCTCAACACTCCACCATCCCACCTCCACCTACCATCACAAGTGGCAAAGGTTCGACATGGATGATCTGATGATGGGATCAGCTCCAAACCAACCGGCCAAGCCCGTATACATGTATCAAGATCCGATGGACTATGGTGGCCCTGTCAGCATTTCCGGCCCTCTTGCTCTTAATGCAGGATACCCACTTCAAAGGAGGCCCACAAACTTTGGTCTTCAGCAGAATGTGGCTCCTCCTCCTCCTATTTCCGTTCCATCACCCGCCGTACCATTTCAACGGAGACCATCCGGATCGGACGCGATACCCATGCCCTCTCAAATACCTCCTGTTCCCCCAGTTGCCAATGTCATTCCGTCCGGCCAGACACCTGCAATGGAAGTGGGTCTGCCAACACCCAACAAGCCCACGGGGTCTCCAGTCAAGTCCCTCTTTCAATCCTGCATGTCAATGATTGAGAAGCTCTACGGATTCCCGCTGTTTGAATTCTACCTGTTTCCGGACGGAGTGGATTTGTATCAAACAGATCCACCTCCTCTGATCGATCCTGTGGCGATCCTCTGGGGTTGTTTCAGGCTTGGAGCTCCTCTTTGCATGATCTACAATCAGCTTAAACCAAAGACACCGCTCAATGTTTCGGATGTTTCTTCCATCCGACCACCAAAGTACACAAATGTGTGCAAAGACAATGTCTACCACTTTATTGTTGCGTGCAAAAAAGACATGGGACTTTTGGAGAATGACGTTTTTGCGATATCTGAGCTTTACAAGGATGATACTAATGGCTTTGTCAAGGTTGGTCACCTTTAATATCCTTTGCTCTTTTTTTTTTTTTTTGTTTTGTAGGAAATCCATTTCTTACAGTCTTCTCTATATCCTTTAAAAGGTCTTGAAAACTATTCATATTGTGTTGGAAAGGATTGAAGCCCAAGGCTTGCTTCCCGCGAAGCGTCCGCTTCCCTTCAGCGTCCCGACACAAGACATTGAGGCACCTACAGACAATAGATCAAAGCTCATTAATGAAATGATTGACACTGAGCGCAAGTACATTAATGATCTTGAAAGTCTGCAGAACTACAAAAAGGAGGCTATCAACCAGAACGTTCTTACCAAGGATGAAGCTTACTCGCTGTTTGCAAATTTGGATGAGCTGCTTGACTTTCAAAGAAGGTTTCTTATTGCAATGGAGAGCACGCTGTCACTTCCGGCAAATGAGCAGAGAATCGGGCAATTGTTTTCATTGAATGTAAGATTATTTATCTATAACCTATTTTGCCATTTAAAACGATAATAACATTTGGCTTATGTAACAGGAGGATTACTTTTCTGTCTACATTGCGTTTTGCGGAAACTACAATTTTGCAACAACTTTTATTCTTCACGAAACCGAGCGCTTCATGGTATGAATGCCCTTCTCAATGAGATATTTCCCCGTTGATGGTGATATTTACCGCCTAACCCTTTTAATATCCTCATGTAGAAACTCACCAACATGATTGCACCTATCATGCTTCAGTCGTACTTTATCAAGCCTGTTCAGAGGGTCTGTCGGTATCCTTTGCTTTTGCAAGAACTCGTGAAACTCTCACAAAATACAAGCTACCCGTACCTCGACGAATTAAAGGAGGGATTGGATTCGATAAAGAGGGTTACTGAACGAGTGAACGAGCAAAATCGTATGGAGGAGAACCGACAAATGAAGAATGAACTGTATGATAAAGTTGAGGACTGGAAGGTGTGTATTATCAGATTCATTATTTATCCCACTTCTAACGTTGTTATTTTATCAACAGGGCTTGAAAGCAGACGACTTTGGGAATCTGATTCTTTCCGATAAATTCTTGATGAGCTCGAATGACACGGAAAAAGACTTTCATCTTTACCTTTTCGAACGCATTCTGCTATGCTGCAAAGATATAACCAAGTCCAGGAAGAAGCCAAAGAAATCAGACAAAGAAGGACCCACCTATGCATTGAAGGGAAACATCTACGTTGCCTCTATTCAGGTGTTCAGGATGTGTCAGACCCAACAATAGGGTTCTTTGGATTAAAAGTCTTTTGGAAGGATATTAATGACGTAGAAAGCTTTGCGCTAAAGGGCCGAAACGAAGAACAGATCAAATTGTGGAAGGATCGTTTGGAGAAGCAAGTGGATGCTGATAGGTTGAGGAAGCGTAATAACTCTGTCGATAATATGGCCAACCCCGCCGCGTTTGGACAAGGTCCGAGACAATCAGGCCGATCTATTGACGATTACGTAGACTCGGCTTACGGATCATCAGTCTATCGACCCTCCTTTGACGGTACACCGTCTCCGTCCACGCCACAATACCATGCCCCTCCTCTTGCGAGATCCCGTTCTATTCCACACAACTATTACCCGATGCCCTTTGCCCCACAGCAAACCCTTCCGCCTCCTCCTACCTCTGTAAGCTCTGCGGCAGCGGCTGCACAACGACGAAGTCAAGTTCCCATGTCACGCGGATATGGGTCACAAGCTGATTTACCGGCAGCCGGATATTATCATGCGAATTCGGTGCCTCGTGCTTTATCCGCCTCGCCTGATTCTGCGTCTCGCTACCCCCGCTCTTTTAGTCCACCTCCTCCGGTTCCTCCGATGCCACACCATATGATGCCGCAAGGTCACTCTCGCTTCCCTTCGGAAGGCAGCAATGATCCCATGCAGATGTCTCCAAGACTTCAAGCCCAAATGCCGACCAGGTCTATCACTGTGCATGCCACCTACGCAAGGGGTGGAAGCGGACAAGGTGGTGTTTCCCTCCCAGTGGCGCCATTGAGGACCATAAGCGCGTCGTCTGCCAATAACGGCGCGTACATGAACCCTGGAATGCCTTCCGTATTTTCCGAGGACGAGGTTTCCGATGATGAATACATTGCCCTGCAACGCAAGTACAGTCAACAGGGGCCAGTTCAGGGACGGATGAACGAGTCTCCCTTACCCAACTCGAACCAACGCTACAACCATCAAACCAGGGCAGCCATGACCGGAGTCACCGCCATCAACACCACGAGAAAGCAGTCTCTTCACGCGGACGATGAAAGGACCACTTTCAATGCTGGTCGTCAAAACACACACTTTTCATCTATCATGCATCCTCCTGTCCCTCCCATTCCTCAGGGCTACCTTCACAACAGCGGCGGCGTACCCCTCGGTCGTACACCTTCAGGTCCCGAGTTGGATCAGATTGGGGGAATGGTCGGAGCCGGTGGATCTCCAAGGATCTCACCCACATCCCAATACGTTCACGGTCAACGGCCCGGTTACTCTCCTGGCACTAAAACAGGACCCACCAATCCTTATCAAGTCTCTGCACCTGACCACAGGGGTTTATCTCTAACCGGTTTCCAACTACGTCTCAACCTCCAACGCATTACAATGGTCTCCCATCTTCCTTTGGCTCACCCCCTCACACGTCACAGTACCAAACTCGCAACGCCCGATCCCCTGTTTCTGGTCCCGACGGTGGCCTCATCAACGCCTTCTCCAACCTCACCGCCGACGCCACCTCCCCACCAGGTGCCACTCGAAGCGGCACCATTGGTCCATCTGGTGTCATGGCCGGTTTTATTAAAGTGCGCACCCACTATGAATCCGATATTTTGTTGATTGCGATTCCGTCCAAAGGTGCGAGTTTTGCGGAACTCCAGGCGAGGATTGAACGAAAGATTCGATTGTGTGGAGGGAAGAGTCCTGCTGAGTATGGGAGGAAGATGAAGATTAGGTATAAGGATAGTGATGGGGATGTGATTGCGTTGAATGGGGATGAGGATGTGGAATTGGCTTTTGAGGGGCAAGAAAGTCGTCTAGGGAGGGTGTTGTGTTGAATCTGTTTGTACAATGAGTTCCCCTGTTGTTTTTTTTCATGTCCCTTATTATCTTCTAGTTACCTTCTTGTAATTCCTCTTTTTTTTCACCTTTGATTGTAAACTCATGCCTTTCCTTTCCTTTCTTTTTTTTTTTTGATTTTTTTCTTGTACGTTTGGAATCCCCTGAACTCTATGCAGTATTCATATATTTTACAGATACTTTTTATTCTATTTTAGTCGCGTCTTTTTTTTTCTTTTCAGGTCAACTTGTTTGGCCTTGCTAGTCAAGTTTTGATTTAGGTACATATAAAAATAATAAGGATAGTTTGAAGAGTTGGTTTACCTTCTTTACATATTTACTTTAACACCATATAAATTCTGCTTTTACATATGTGCAAGAGTATGTATACTCTCTAATACATTTTTTTTAAGAAAAACTCTTTAAAATATGAAAATGTTTTTAATATAATTTGTGCAGATAATGACTGATTATTTAATACAAAGAGGTATGCTTCAAGAACGCTAACAGTGACAATAGAACAAAAGTTTAACGAGAATACAACATAAAATCCAAACAAAATACAACGCGTTCAACTCAGAAACTATTGGGTTTTTGCAGCACCCGGCAGCGCTTGAAACGGGAGGGACAGGCTCTAATGACGTTGACGCCACCGCAACTTCTTCCTTCACCGCGTACAACGGAGGTGGCTGATCAGGGAGCATCCCAACAACAGTAGGATCCATCTTCCCAGCGTTCCACCCTGGAAACCCCGTATTCCCAAAGAACAAATTTCGCAGCGGCCTCTAGCCCAGAGCTCCCTTCCGACCCCTCCCTAATTCTTCTCACAAGACTATAAAACCGTTCCGACAGATTCTCCGTCTCATCCACCGTCGCCAACCCCCTCCGTCTAGATTCACTCGCATCATCCACATCAACACCACGAAACAGATCCTTTGTTCCAATGTTGTTTGATATACGGGTCGTTCCGTCCGAAAGCTTGGCGAGGGGTCTGACGGCAGCCGTTTGGCGACACCTGTCACGAGGATGATGACGAGGAGGGAGATGGAGATGAAGACGGTGATGGAGATGAGGACCGTACGGAGGACGGTGGTTGACATGTCGTTACGGACCGCGTCGACGGGTTGGGTGACGACGGAGAGAGGGATGCTGCCGACGCAAACCCAGGTTGGGGATTGGGTGGAGCCGTCGGTGACTGTGAGGGTTTTCCAGATGACGAGGTAGGAAACGCCAGTGTCGGGATCCTAAAAGCACGCAACTTTATTAGAATGCCATTATGTTCGAGCGGGGTTTACTGAGAGGCATCCAGCAAAGGACCAAGGGAGAGATAAAACCTTACAGCGTAGACCTTTGATTTGTAGGCGGTATTTGCTGTGGAGATGGATTGGTCGGAAGTCGAAGCAATCTCCTTCCAAAAGGCTTCGGTAATGCGAGGTTTTGTAGAATTGGCATTCGTGAACGGCGCGAGGCCAGATCGAACGCCCACAGCAGCCTTTAAATCCCAGTCCGGATGAAACAGCGCAACCCCTTTTTGAGGGAATCGAGTAAATAGCAAAAATCGAACTATTGCCTAGAGTAAATTCTTTCAAACCTTTCCGTCATAACAATAAGCGTGGACGCGACTGCCGCTACACCGATATCCGTGGTGTTATCGTTAACATCCCGAATGGCCCTTCCTGTGGTTAATTGCCATCCTTTTCCAACAAAGTCGAGGTATGGGCCGATAACCACTCGGTCGGTGCGAGACGTGATGGGGACGTTGGCTCCTGTTCTTGACATGCTAAGTTGGTACCAAGACCTTGTGCGAGGGTCATAGGCGGATGGAGTGGATGAAGTTCCGACTTCACGTTCTGCGGTACCAGGGTAGACGCGAAAGAGACCGTTGGTAAAGCCGGCATATATGGAAACGATGGCAGGGGTTTGATCGTAGACGGTGCGGAAGAAGGAGTCAACTTTTGAGGTGGAGTCGCGGATGCGTTGTTGTTCTGCGGTAATGACGGCGGGTGGAGTTGCGGAAGTTGCCTCGGGCACGGTCCATGAGGAGTGTGTTAGTGAGATTCTTTTTCCAGGATACCGCCTGCGTAAATAGAAAGATATATATAAATGTTGGTCTTGTTTAAATTTGAAAAAAAAAACATGGCGACACACTTACAGTGCGGAGTCTGGCTGGGCAGTGGGCCGATCGAGAAACTCGAGGCTGTCAAAAAACGACGGCATGCTTCCCGTCGAATAATCAGACCTGAGGGAGTCGGAGAGCGCGTTATTGACGATCGTAAGCCCGAGTCGACGATTCGATTAATCTCCCGCTCAAAGAACGAAGCTGCGGTGTGGACAACTGAATGAGCTAGGTTGTCTGAGAGCTGGGTGAGAGAACGTTGGACGAGGTTGTAGAGATGTTGGAGGAGATGAGGAGGAGAAATGTGATGGATATGAGTTCGGCGGTTATGAGGGAGAGAACGACGCAGAGGACGAAGACGGTCAAGAGTTGACGTTTGAGGGTGTATTGCGACCAGCGACCACCGGCAAGCCTGTGATGCTTTTGAGGAGGGTAGGTGGAGTTCATATTGCTTGCTGATAATAGAGTTAGCTCTCTATGGATTATGTTGAAAGGAGGGGTTGAATGGAGTAGATAGGAGTGAGGGATGAGGGGGAATCAGGAGTTGTTTTAAATCCGTCTGAGGTCAGAGCAATCAATGTAATAAGGCGTGCGCCATAAACTAGAATTAGTTTATGGTGTGTAATAAAAAGAATGTAGATGTTGTTAATTATCAAGAGGCCTACAATTATAATTGAAGATAAAGTCTTTTATTTGATCAGTTGATATCGTGAATTGATGACTTTGGCGTAGAGTCGAACTCTCGCAATAATCCTAAAGTGGTAAATAAAGATCTTTGCCTGAACCGAAATTAGGGAGAGTCCTCGGGGGCTGTGCTGAGGGAAATAGAGCAGAAATGAACAGAGTCGATGGGACTTTAGCCACTTTGCTAATGCTCCTACAGCATGTGCGCGTGCTGTAACGTACTGCATCGGTTGGTTGGGAATGAAGAAGATGATTAACAGATTAGACAACGCCTTAGCCTTGAAGCACGTTGTTGGCTCACACCCAACCAAATCTTGTATTTCACAAGGGATTTGACCTCTGTTCATTTTTGAATTCCGAATGTGTCAAATTACAACATGTGAAGCCACCTGCCCAGCTGCCTACCTGACTGGTGGAATTGATATCATGCAGGAAAGCGATATCAACTTGGTATGCGTAGGGCTTAAGAAGGCTCACCTTAAAAAGAGACGGAAGGGAACAAACGAGAAAAAAAAACATAACACTACCATCGACTTGCATACGATCCCAAGAATTACTACCCATAGTCGTTTTGCTGCCTGCAAAAGATGAAGTTTGTTAACCATATTGTCCTGAGGCTCTTGCTTCCATTGTTCTTTGGATGTGCATTCTGGGTAAGTCGCTTATTTTAAATAACATTCGTACCCTACTCTCTCGCCACTTGCGCACGGCTCACATGCATGTATCCTCCAAATAGGTGCCTTGACGATCATTGTCATCTTTGGTCAAAGCCCACTCTGGATATCTCGCATCACGGACGCTATTAAGGCACAGGCCATCAACGGATTCGTATCCACTTCGGCCACCCAGGCTAACGCTGTCAATGCCGCCTTTGCTTCGTACCTCATTTCAACCGTCGTGGCCACATCATACGTTCGTGACGTTCTCCAAAACCCTGGATCTACCCCAGACACCGTTATTCCTGTTAACAGGTATGTATTCTAGCTTTTTGGTGATATTCGTGCGATTGGTAACGCTTGGTCCTAACTATCAAAAATAGGACTTATCCTTCATACTTTGCCGCGCCGTTGAGTGGCGGTGATCCTCCTCTTCCCCCTGCATTCGCGATTCCTCGTTATTCTTCTTACTACAAGGGATCAATAACGGAACTGTCACAGTGGAGCGCCATCGCTTCCAATGATACCACAAGCACTTTCGACAACCCATTCAGAGCAATCACTCTCGATAATGCTGGTGCTCAAGCAATCCAAGCCGGTTTCGAGGACGACGGCTGGCGCATTTACCCCCTTTCATACGACGTCACTCGATTCAATCCCAGAACCCAAACCTCATGTCAACGACCTGACTCGCCACCTCAGTTTGCAGCCTTCAATGGCTACAATCCCCGTTGCCGGCCCTGGTATTATACTGCGGTTCAGGCTGCCGCAAGAAATCAAAGCGAATCTATTCGGAGGGGCTTGGGTCCTGCTGTTCTCTCTGCACCATATGTATCACAAGCTTCTTCTGGAAGAGCTTTAATTACGGCGTCTCAGGCCTTCTACAACTCGACAGGCGTTGTAGGTGTGATTGGTCTCCAAGTCCAGATTGACAATTTAAACGATCAATTGACCAACACTACCATTCTCAAGAATGGCTATATTTTTGTAGTCGATGTAAGTTTCTTTTCTTCCTGTTTTTTTCCCATTTCTTTTACTATTTCCTTTTTAAATCTAATCTTTGCTTTAGGTTAACGGCTTCCTCGTTCTTTACCCCAGAAAAAACGCGGCCGGTGTTGATCCGTTCACCACTCTTACTAAGCTGTCCGCTGTCGAATATGCGAACGACGACAATGCCGCCTCGCGATTTATAGATCTTGCACAAGCGTCTGCAAAGTCCAACGGCAACATTCGCACATTTACCAGGAAAGCGTTTGCCTCATCCTCTGCTCTTGCCAATCTACTCTCTGGCGACGAATGGACTATCTCGGCTTCCTACATTCCATCTACTTTCAACACCTACATTCTCATTGTGGCCGTTCCTTCTTCCGACATTACCGCACTCTCTGAGGCTATGAGAGTTTCAGCAACAACTTACGCCAATGGGGCTCTTGCTGGTGCCCTTATCGCAATTATTGTCGCTGCCATTATTGCCATTCTAGTGACGAAGAATGTGGCAAGACGCGTCCTCGTCCCTGTGGAAGAACTCACCGACTGGCTTTCAGGAGTTGCTTCCAGCAACATGGACACAGAGGTCGCGGACGCCCCAGTCACGAGCCACGAGCTCCGCGTGGTGAAGCAAAACTTTCAGAATCTTCTGGTATGTTTACTCTCCTGAAACGATGATTGCCCTACCTTCCCTTACATTCCTTCATCTAGATCGCTATCCGTTTTGGAAACGACGCCTACTACGCTGGTGATCTGTCAAAGGCTCTTGCGAATTACGAAGCAGCTGAGGAACTGATGATACAACTCAGTAACGAGCGAGGACGAGGTGTTTGCCTTAACAACAAGGGGAACGTCTTCATGCAGATGGACGAGGGTCAGATTGGACGTGCGGTTGAAGCTTACAATAAGGCAATCGATATCGCTGAGACTCTTTTGGAAGGCGAGATGGATCCTCACCACAAGACAACCATTCAAATAACGTTGGCAAACCGTATCTCCAATCTTGGCGTTGTCTACAAGGACTCAGAGCAATCGCCTTCACAAAATCTACAATCCCCCATCCCGTTCACCCCAAAGCAGGAAAAGGCAAACCATTTTTTCAAGCGGTCTCTCGACCTTCACCGGGGCTGTGATAATCTTGAGGGGATCGCTCAGGTTTCTGGGAATTTAGGACAACTCCACCTTGACGCAGGGAAGATAGTAGAGGCTTCGGAACTCATCAGGGATGCCTACGACATTGTCAAGGACCGAAGTGACCCCATCGCTATGCAGTATGCTTGCATGAACATGGGTCTTCTCGCCATTCACATCGGGAAACCAGCGGAGGCCGTCACTTGGTTCACGTACGTTCTTCAACGATTCGACGTTGTCGTCAACTTGGTCCAACGAACATGCGCCATGGAGATTGTTAGGCTGTGTGAGGAGACTGACCCTGCCATTGGAGTAAACCAACCAGAGCTCGCAAGGGCCATTCGAGAGGTCGCTGTCCCCGTTCTCGGTGACATATTTTCTTCGGGTGGTGTTGCCAAGCCCAAGGACCTTCATTTTGTCTCGACTGCTCTGGTTCTATGGCTGGAAACTTCATACGTGCGTGCAGATCTTCGATCGAGTCTATCATTCGTGAAGACTGCCGCTTAGACGACCGCATCTCCCTCACCACCTTCCAAAATGTTGTCAAGGAAGTCTTTTCTCTCACACAGAAGCAGAGCAGCGACAACGCGGAAAAGCTCATCGCAACCTTGAACAACAAGACTGTCTGCGACGGCTCTACGGCATTCTACGACGCTTTGCTCTCAGCGGTGAGAAAGACCTCAACCTCAACCATGGGCTCCGGACCATCAAATTCGACGTCTCTTGCGACCAGGCGCGTCTGGTTAGTGGCTCTGACGGATGGTGACGATAACTCATCACATTCGGTCCCAAGTCAAGTTGCTGCAGAAATTCGCAAGAACCCTAATGTTGGGCTCATCGTCATCACAGTTGGGAAGCTTGGTAATGAGCCGGCAATCCGAGAACTGGTTGCTGCGGCAAACGCTAGTCCCTCTGGTGGTGGTATCCTCCTCAAGGCAGATCAAAGCTCTGAGGGAATTCGTGAGGCCTTTGGAAAGGTCGCAAGAATGATTGTTGGAGACCTCAAAGTCGAATCATTGTGAGGCGCTTGACATTTTGATCTTTTCAGCATCTTTTTCATTACTACATTTGTTACTTTCCGACGCGTGTACATTCTCTTTCCACGTTTGTTATTGTTCATATCAATAAGGTGGTTGCCTCTTCTTACTTAATAAATCATATACATCATCTGATACCAGAATATACTTGACCATTGGAATCCGAAAAAAAAACAATTACTCCGCCCACTTTTAGATCAGTTTGAGGAAAAGGTTGTCTGGTATTTTGTATGCGATTTTGGTTTCTGGGGCCGTTGGCATTCTCCATAATCTTGCTGCTGGGGAAACGACAACCGAGAACCACATCAAACCTCCACGTTCTGGTCCATTCTTCTCAAGGCTCCTCGCGTTTTACTACAATGTTCCCACCATTGGACGAAGATCCCTCATCATCGGGAGCTTCCGAGGCCGATCGCATTAATGAGGAGAAGGCATACACAAAAGTCTTGAAGGCTTTCAAGGGATACAGGACTCACACGCTTACGGCAAACGAGAAACGGCGGAAAGATTGGAGCTCCATCCCTGAGAATCATCGGAATATGGTTCCAGAGTATCATCGAAGACTCGCAATCGTTGACCAGAAGATCTTGAAAAATGCAGACTTTGTTGACATGCTTCTTGAAGGACAGGGGGATCCCGACCTTCCGGTGTATGGAAAAAACGGGGTGAGTGGGTGGCAATTCGATTAGCCTTCTTGTGATGCATGCATGCATGGTACCGCATGCACTTATTGTAATTGCACTTATATCAATGACATTAAGGCATTTGCCAGAGTCTTCAGTTGCATCGGGATTGATCGCACATAGTGTTGTTTATTGCGTTCGTTTGTTATTTCTAAATCATGTTTCTTTTTCTTTTTCTTTAGAAACCTCTTGAACCAGAACCTGTGATGGAGAGCGACATGGACAAAGTAAATCTTCAGTTTACATCTTTCATCAGCTCCCTATTTCATCCGCTTTTTATTCTAAACGTTTGATCTTATAAGGTTCGCAGCACGTTGAAGCAGTTTGTGAGAGATTGGTCGACTGAGGGTGAACCAGAAAGGAAAGCAACATACAAGCCGATTGTGGATGCGTTATTAAAGTATTTTCCTACATCAACGGAGGCTGAAAGGTACATGCTTCTCCCTTTTTTCGGTGTTTCTTAAATGCTTTATTGACGGACTGTCTTGTAAAAATGAAGAGGCGAAATATCGGTGCTCGTCCCCGGAGCTGGTCTAGCGCGTTTAGCCTACGATATTGTAAAATTAGGTAAAAGAAATCTTTTTCTTACCTCTCTAGTCCATTGTGAATTAACTTTAAATCTATAACCGTAGGATTTACGTGTCAAGGTCAGCAAAGCATCTTTTTTTATCATGACCTTTGTGCTTCTTCAAAGAGAAATCATTATCTATCTTACATTGTTCCAAACGATAAGGAAACGAGTTTAGCTTTTTTATGCTGTTGGGGTCAAACTTTATTTTAAATCGGTGAGTTTACTTTTAAATGTAGATCTACCGCTTTTTGTCACTAACTTTGCTCGCTTCTTGTAAATTAAGAATGTCACCCCCTCAAAAGATTGAGATATTTCCCTGGGTGCATTCTTTCTCCAATATCTTATCTCCAGAACATCAACTAAAGTCCGTCCAAATCCCGGACGAATACCCGGGAGATATTCCTGAGACGGCCGCCTTTAGCATGGTAGCCGGTGATTTTCTAGAGGTGTATTCACATCGGGATCAGAAAGGTGAGATTGGCTTGGGAAAATATTGATTTCAGGTGATTTCGGTTTGACTTGCTATTCTAGGAAAATGGGATTCCATCGTCACATGCTATTTTATTGACACTGCAAAGAATATAATTCAATATCTTGAAGTTATATCTGGAGCGCTCAAGCCTGGAGGCTTATGGATTAATATGGGTACACTTTCTTCTTACATTTTGCGTTTTAGGTTTAACCATTTTTAATGTTCCTTCAACAGGTCCGCTCTTATACCACTTTGAGGGAATGAAAAGTGAGATATCTATAGACCTCAATCTAGAAGAAGTGAAGCTAGTGGCCAAAAAGTTTGGCTTTGAATTTTTGGTGAGAAAATCCATATAAACTCATGAGAGCTGACGTTATTGAATTCCACTTGCAGGAAGAATCGACCCATTCATCCACATATACTGCAAATCCAAATGGAATGCTTCAATGTAAGTCACGGCATTACTACTTTTCGTGTTGCAAAGTCAATTTACAATTAAGCCACCATCATTCCGTGTTATAGACGTGTATAATTGTGCATTCTTTGTCGCAAGAAAAAAGTGACACAAGACCAGAAGATGAAATATTCGGACAACAGTGATGACATGCAAAGTTTGGCTGGCGACGACTCTGAGACTGAAGTAGAAGAGTCTGAGGAGGAGCCTGAAGAGCCAAACCGGTACGGAAACGGACACAGAGGATGATGATCAAGGGGACGCCGCAATAAAATTTGAAATAAAGCGCTCCTCATTTGTCCCCATCATTGATGAAGATCGGAAGGCCTTTTTGACAAGAGTCAGAAATGCAGCCCCACGGGATTTGTTCAGCATTCCAGAGAGTCAGCCTGATACTTTAGCTAAAGGGATCGCTCTTAAGAATTATCAGGTTCGTTGTTGCGCCCCAAATAAGTGTGGCCCTGTTTATTTAGAATTTCGCTATAGCTTCAAGGAATTCAATGGATGGCTTCTCTGTTTAAGAAAGGCCTTGGAGGGATTCTGGGTAGGTTTTTAGTCTCTCTCCGGTTAAAGAGTTGTTTAAAGCGATTTTTTCTGACGCCGATTACCTTTTAAGCTGATGAAATGGGATTGGGAAAAACGATTCAAGCCATATCTTTTCTGTTGCATCTCAAGCATACAGAGAATCATCCGCCACCCTATCTCGTCGTCGTCCCACTTAGTGTACTTGATAACTGGATGGCAGAATTTCAAAAATTCGTAGCACCCGATGGGATCAGTGTATTTCTATATTATGGGTCAAAGGAGAAGAGAGCGAATCTTCAAAAGGAGTTTTCTAGAAAAAACGTGAGTTTCAAATATCTACACATGATCTATCAATTACTTTCTCTTGTACGTTACTTATACTAAATGTAGAAAAAGGATGTATTGCTGACAACATTTGACACCATATATCACGTATATGACCAAATATCCCCAAAGTTCTTAACTTATTCTAGGACGCTAGCTTTTTAGCTTCACAGAAGTTTTCATTCATTGTGGTGGATGTAAGTTCAATTGTCTTTATAGGTCGTTTACCTAATATAGAATTCAGGAAGCGCATAAATTGAAAAATGAGCAATCAACTCTTCACGGCATTCTCCTTAGCTTAAACATCCAGTACTCCCTATTATTAACTGGAACACCCCTTCAAAATAACATCGGCGAGCTTTCTGCTCTTTTGGCTTTTGCCTGCCCATCTGTATTTGTTTACAAAACCGGAAAGAGCTGCATATCCACATGGTTCGACCAATCTAGTACCTTTGAAGAACTTGCAATGGTGAAGGAAGTTGTAGCACCGTGAGTGAAGTATGCATTCAGGTCCCTATTGACGCTTTTTTAAGATTCATTCTTCGACGAGAAAAGAGCCTCGTTCTTGATTTGCCTGATATGAAGGAGTACATTATGCTACCACGTATGTTTGTTTTTCTGCTTTTAATTGATCCACTGCAGCTCTGTCCTCAACGCAGCGGAAACTCTATAAGTCTTTGCTGTTGAAGGATCCCACCGTTTTCTCATCATCTCGCACGAATAGTTTGATGAATGGTAGTATTCTGTTTGTCATATTAATACTAAAAAAAGCAAGTCTTGATGAACCTTCGCAAATGCTGCAATCATCCTTACCTGTTTGGTAAATACTAGAGTTATATCAGAGGGTTAAAAGCATTAGACGGAGTTGAGCCAGAGCCATTTGAAGCTGGCGAACATTTAATACAGGCTTCCGGGAAGTTGGTTGTAGTTGATAAACTTTTGGCAGCACTAAAGAAGAGGGGCCACAGAGTTCTGGTAATCAATCATTTATCGTAATGGCCCTTTACCATTACTGTAGATTTTCTCGCAGATGACTCACATGTTGGATATTCGTAAGCTTTACAAATCAAGGCGTCTCTAACTTTGTGTCAAAATAGTTCAAGACTATCTAACTTACCGAGGACATACATATGAGCGCCTCGACGGCTCAGTTCGTGGAGAGGAGAGATTTTTGGCCGTTCAAAGGTTCTCGGAAGCCGAATCAGAAAATGAAAGCTTTGTGTTTTTGCTCTCTACCAGAGCAGGCGGAGTTGGTTTAAATCTGGTTGCTGCTGACGTCGTTATCTTTTTTGATTCGGATTTCAATCCGGCCATGGATATGCAGGCTGCTGTTAGTACATTTTAAACATAACATCTTACGGGCTTCTTAGGCTCGTGTTCATAGAATTGGGCAAAAAAATACTGTTCGGGTTTTTCGCTTACTCTCCGAAGGTTCTGTCGATGAAATAATATGGCGTCGAGCCAATGCTAAGAAGGCTATTGGAAGTTTTATCATCCAAAACGACACCTCCACTAAAAAACTCAGCAAAGATGTGCTTTTTACCCAGTATAAAAGGTTTTTAACAGCCACTTAGGCTTTTAGTACAGAAAACTTGGCAACGATTTTGAGATACGGTTTCATGATATTGTGAATGGCGGCGACGATGATGATAACGGACAAGGTTTTTATAAGCCAACGATTTGTAACATCTGATAAAATGCAGGAAAGGACGATGGTTGTTATGAGGCTTATTTCGACGAACTCTTGGATGAGCCTGTTGTAAACATTGAGCCGGAGGAGGTTACGTTAAATTCTCGCAATCACAACGAAGGAATGATGGTTGAAGGCAAGGCCAATATATACCTCTTTGACGGAGTCGATTTCCGAGCAGACGACGAAGCTCTTCAATCTTTACTTGCGACAAAAGTCATAGTGGGGAATGAAAAGGTTCCAATAACGTTGGTAGGATTGGCAGAATCTTGAAAACCTTAACCGCTTTCAGAGGACCAGGTCACGAATCGAGAAGACAGCAGCATCGATTGAGGACGAATTACGATCAGCTGCGTCGCGATCGGAAAAGAGGCGGCACCAGCGTGATGAAAAAGTCAAGGCAAAATGGCTTTCCAACGGTTATACATCACATGCTTTAGACACTGTCAGCGATCTTGCCTTTGAAGATTTGTCCGAGGACAATGGTGAACATATTGATGAAGAACCGTTGGCATGGGTAAAAGGAGATCTTTCGAGTCCATATATAAAAGAAGACGAATCTGCAGTAATAGTCATGTAAGTACGAAAAGACTAAAGATGGCAATAGGCCTTTGGCTGTTGTTCAAGTGCAATAAAATCTGCATGAATATTTATATTTCATTTTTAGGGTCGTTGATAATTCAGGATCGTGGTCAAGTCGAGGCGTATTTGGTGCGCTTTCAAAATTGGATTCACGGCTGGAAGACGTGGGTTTTCCGTTGTTTTTAATACATAGCTAATTATGACTTTACAGTATTACAAAAAAGCTGCTGAAAATGACGATCTGAAATACGGAAGCGCGCATTTACTGCCTATAGAAGGGCAAAAAGGTCTCTATATTGCTCTTATTGTTGCGCAGAAGCAGCATGATCAAGGGCCTGGCGCTATACGATTTAATGACATGGAGACTGGATTCCAGAAAATCGGATTTTTTGCAAAGTTGGAGAAAGGTATCTCTTCAATTTGAAATCTCAACTAAAGATCTAGCTTCTGTCCATATTCCTCGCATCGGACAGAACACTCCAGGGTTTGATTGGTATAAGACTGAAAGAATTCTGCGGAAATGCTTACTTAGACTTGGAATTAGAAGGTTTGGGTTTGTTCAGCTTTCAGTTTAATTGATGCATGATTACATTATTCTTTTCAAAGCCTTGTCTATTATTTCAAAAGGTCAAGTGATAAAAGGAAACATCCCGGGACTCTTGGGTCCCCGAGGTCAAAGGCGAAAAAACAGAAGCAGGAGCAGAAAGATATTGGCATTCAACGACCACTACCTTCCCACTTTCATGGCATGAGATTTCGTCTTTCAGAATTCAAAGACGTACATTTAGAAGATCAAGTCCGACGACGTATTATTGCTTATGGTGGCACGGTCTGTGACTCTGATGATGACCAAAGGGATTCAACTATTATACTTCAAGCTGGATCAAGACACTCCGGTAATGAAGATGCAAGAGTGAAATCCATGAGATGGTTTATTGAGCAAATAAACCAATAGCTGCAGTTTTACATTTCGAGGTTCAGGAAATCGCGTACAGACTGTGTCAATTTCTTTTCTTCCTCAAGAGGTAAGATACACCTTTTCCAATGTGCTCTCTCGGGGGTACCGATCAGTTCCGAAAGAACTCGTCTTAATTGCATTAAGCAAGAAAGCAATAAAGAGCAGGAGCTTACCTTCCGAAATTAATGTCGAACAACCGTGGAGGTGGCCTTCCACCCGCCATGATCTCATAAGCTGTTACTTCCATCTCATGCAATTTATCAAGAGAAGGCGATATAACAACAATACTGCCTGGTGTTCCATCGGCAGAGGGTATATCGAAGCTAAAATAAGGCGCCGACGTGTTGGCCGGTAATGTCCCATCACGGCTCACAATCTCCATGCCCTCCTTCGCAGCAGTTTCTTCAAACGCAGCCGTGACTTGTCCCAATACTGCTTGGGGAACTGGTATTACCTTTGAAGATCGATTAAATGCATCACAAATGGCAACCTTACTTGAATATGCATATGCTGCACGCCATTTATAGCCTCTGGAGAACCAATACCGAGTACGTCTCAAAGAAAATAGCTTCCTCTCCTCGTTTTTGAAATGCTTTGGAAATTTCACGCTTTATCCTATCAACTTCCGTAAGAGTCACCGTCGCACCAGCTCCAGCTTCAAGTGTCCTCATATTGGTATAATGTCCAAGCGGAACAATCAGAAGATGACCGCCCCATTCACTGATTCCTCCTTTCGCTAAAGCCACATAGGCTTCTGAACCAATGTTAACGATAAGATGTTTCTCCAGCTTGGGATTGGACAGACAGAACCAGCACCCCGCCAAATCCCTCAATGGAGGTTTCTTTGATGGGCACTCGCGAATGTGATGGCCACCTTGTCCGCATATCCGACAAATGTAGGTTGGGGGCACCTTTCCACGACCATTATGGCTGCCATAATCAGACGGATGGCCAGGAGGTCCCCCTGACCCTCCTTTCTGAGGACAATCCGAAATATAGTGACCAGGAGTGTTGCAAATGCGGCACAAGTAACTTGACGGAGGAGCATCATCTGGTGATTGAAAGTGAAAATGTAAAATTCATTAGTCGATATTCTACCGCAATCGAAAACTGCTTGAGTAAGAAATTTAGACGCATTCACATACTCCGTCTTCTTTTATCCCTGGCTTCGCCGAAGAAAAAACTTCCGTTTCCATTGTCCTGAGAGAGATTGAGGTTTTTTTTCAAAAAAAAAAAAATCGAGAAAACCAAGCCAATGTTGCTTATTATAGTTATGAGAGCAACAGAATTATATGGTTCGGAAAGAAATGGAGAAACTCTAACAAATAATTTACCTCGGGCTCTTCTCTCGGACGCTTCCCAGCAGGTCCATTCAAGTTAAACGGATTCTCCGTACAGTTTGGAGGAAGAACGGAGAGACTGGACCTGTCCAAGGACGCCATTGGGGTAATATTGAAGGCATAAAACCACTAGAAATGTATAATGTAAAAGAATATCAGTAAAATTATCATCAATATTTAACAAGTACGCTAATGGAAAAATCTGTTACCCTCTCTTTTGTTGCTGCTCCAAATTCTCCCAGACCAATAAATCTGGATGGATGCGACGCTCCAAATTTGTTCTTGTAAGGCTCACGCTCAAAGAAAAATCCGGGACCGCCTGTACAAAGAATAGTTAGTCAAATAACAGTAGAGTGTGTAAATATAAAAATCACTTACCTGCAAAATGGTATCGGGGCTGTAAAAAATCCTGCCACTTCTGCAACAGGTCGGACGGATCCATTCAAGGCAGACACTTTTTGCATTCGCAAGAGCTGCATTTTCCATTTGAGACAGAGTGGTGATTGCCTTCGGGCCATTCCGAAGTAATCAAAATATCGGTTTTTACCGGAGGTGCACGTTGAATTGGGGGCGGGGGTAATCTAGCCTTGCTGTTGATAGAACTCAAACTCTGTCCGGAAGCCAAAGATGCAACTATATGACCGCTGTAATGACGGGATGATTCTGGGTCTTCAATATTCACGCTGTGGTCTTCAGGAGAGTAAAACACCACTGAGATATGCAATCTTCAATCCTTGG
Organism: Chytridium lagenaria; assembly: GCA_025449115.1. NCBI lineage: Eukaryota > Fungi > Chytridiomycota > Chytridiomycetes > Chytridiales > Chytridiaceae > Chytridium > Chytridium lagenaria. The sequence goes on from JAHLKC010000130.1 coordinate 34,471, forward strand.
AGAGTCGAGTAAGTTCCTGCAGATCCTTTGTTCCAGTTAGATTAGGAGTGCTCAAGGTTTTACCCAGATAAAGAGGTTCTCGCATATTTCCCCTTGATTCTTGGAAACGGCATCGCGAACCTTTTGCGGGAATAAATGTCCCTCCGCGAATGATGTATGTAGATATTGGGACTGTTCAAGCACATTTAGAATAATACTCTTTGTTGGAAAAAAACCACATTATCCAACCTATGATTTTTCCTTTCAATAGCGCCAATATCTGCTCATCCGTCTCCTGCCCCGAGAAGAAGTCTCCACAACACAACATCAGGTCAAACGGCCCATGCTTCTTGTGCATCGTCGAAACCTTTGCGAAGAAGGCCTCAAACTGCCCATTGACACTACCTACAACCAGAAGCTTCATCTCTGTTGTTACACAAAATAACAGGAATGGTGCCTTTGTTACCGAAAAATCTTACGAACAGAATGCTGTGCATATATGTTTCTCAAACTCTTGCTGACACTGGTGCTCAACCGTAAACACTCTCTTTTGTTTTCACATGAACGAGACGCAAAAAATGTCATATTGAGGCATGATTTAGTTTTGATCACTCGTATCTGATAAGCGTCGAAAGAGACAATTGCCATCTCCGATAATATGTGTGCTGCCTAGCATTCGAAGGCCTCCTTCGCTTTCGGCAGGATATCCATCAGAATCTCAACGTAAGGTCGGTACTGACTCAGAATATCCTTGCCATGCAGCTTCGACTCAAAAATTATGATGAAACTCAACCTGTGCTCGGTATCAATATGATCGAAATGGACGGAGGTGGCATTGACGGTCCGATCTAGTTTCATCATTGACAACATTTGCATCACCCATTTGTTAGCTTGGATGATGCTTCTTCTATGAAGATAAATCATCGACCGCATCATCCTGATCTGCAATTTCAGTATGATGCGGTTTTGGCCGTTTCTCTCCCATAGTTGAAGAATGGGTGGAAGCCGGAGATGCTGGGACGGTATCTTTGCTGCTGGATGATAGAAATCCATTAGTCTTCTTTTGAACCTTCCCCTTGTCCTTGATCTTATTCTACCAGAACCCCATGCTGTCCGGACTCCCATATCCAAATTCATATTTATCTAAAATAATTATTCAAAAATAATAAAAGACAGCCAACGAAATTTTTTGTAGGAAATTCGGAGGAATTGTCAAGCTTCCGTTTCTGAAAGATTCGCTGTATGGTTCGAATTCATGGTGAACATCATGTCAGTGTCAGACCTCTCCAACGTATCCACCTGCTAACGTTAAGACTTTCAACAGGTGGACCCGGAAGACAAGGAGAGGGCGAGGAGAGTATGGCTTGCGGAGCTGGAGGAGCAGCGCAAGGAGCATATGAAGGCAAAGAAATTGGAGGAACAGCAGCGAAAAGAAGCTCAGCTGGTAAGCTTGTCGGAGTCAATTATCTTTAACCAAATTCAGGTATACACTAGTTTATTTGAGGCTCCTTGGAGAGCTGCGACAAGGAAGGATGATGGAGACGAAGAGAGGAGGCAAGCTGCAGAGGGAGGTCGTGGTCGACGGGTAATTTGACTTTTGACAGACGGATTAATTAACAAATTCAATAGCGGACGTTTTCAGAGAATCCATCTCAATCACCTCCTACAAATACAAATATCAACCCTTTACCGCAGATTGACCGGCAAGTCCTTAGTCAGAAAGCAAAGGCTGCTCATGCCGCGCCCGCAGTTGAGTACGGAGACTTTTTCTGGTCAAATAGGAGAACCGGTGGAGGTGGTGCACCAATGAGGGATGTGCGCGGTAACGTTGTTACTTCGCGCAAGAGAATGGATTCGTCGGAAATGCAAGAGAGGGATCCTGCCTTTGACAAACCACCTATTCGAAATGAAACCCCACATCAGCAAGGCAGACCTGAAACAAAGCCAGGAACGCCTCTGCCAGATGACGGGTTTCGCCGTCGTAAAGGATTCTTTAATGAAGATAGAAATGCTCAGGATTTGGATCGTAAACAAATGGAGGCAGCAGAGTGGAGAAAGGCATTAGAGGCACAAGTGCGAGAAAAAAAGATAGAGATGAAAAGGAGAAGCATGAACGTAGGGAAGACAGCGGGGTATGGCAGCGATCAGAATCTCGAACGACCAACCCCATCACCGATAGGTCTGATTCTCGCAATGACCATAAAGGAGGAAGTTTGTATCCCAAGTCTGAGTCATGCACCGGCCAAAAAGAGGTTACTTCTTACCCCAAGTCAGATTCTCGCGTTGGCCAGAAAGAAGTGACTTCTTACCCAAAATCGAAACCCCAAAAGCGCAATCGAGAAACTTCAGCAGTCGGCTTCCGCAGGCCAGGAAAGAAGAACGAAAGCCAATTTTGACCCCACTGCAAACAAAATCTCAAATTTCAAGCTTAGAACGGCCTAATCAAGCAATCCGACGGAAGGAGGTGTCATCCCTGAAACCACTTGCTGGGGTTTACTTGAAAGAGGCTCCGGAGAAAAGAGCTACAGTCCCATCTTTTCCAGAGAAGCCTCCTCTTGATCAACCAATAAGAACCAACGCCATCAGCAGCAACGAGCTTCAATTTGCTGTGCAGCGTGCAAGTGTACAAAATTTTGGGGATAGGGCTGAGGAATTTAATAACGAGGATTCTTATGATGAGCGTCGACTTAAAACGGCTGACGTGTCCCCGACACGAAAGGTCAAAAATATTCTCAACAATGTCAAGCGTACACAGGCAAAGGAGGCATCGCTGGGATTTCAAGGGCACATTGATATAAATACTGATGGGCGAAAGAGCAAGAATGAGGATATGCCTTTGGGGTCGTTAAAGGTGGGAAAAAAAAAACCGACGGCGGCCTCTAAGTTGAGACTGCCCGGAGGAAAGGCGGTTCATCCTCGCGAAACTTCTCTCAAGGAGGCTCTTCAAACCAGTGGTCCTTTGACCTCTATCGTAGTGTCAAAACGGAAGACAGAAGCATCACACCACTCAAGCAAATCCACAATCAGCCTTAAAGACCACAGTCAACAACCCATCTCTGAAGAATCTGACACAAGGCCAAACCGTTTTGCGAACAGAATTTCTACTCGCGGCGAGGATTCCATTCTAGCACATCCTAGTGATCTTAATGATCGAATCAGACATCAAAGGCATGAACGTGTACTTTCAAACATCTCTGAGGCCACTCCTGCTGCTGGCCTTCCATCAGGCCGGCAAAAGCAAGACGACTCTGTATCAGCACTTTTGGATGAGTCGACTTCTCGCGACATCCCTCCAAGGCGTGAGAGGATGAGGTCAAATCTCTCAGACGTACCGGCAGGTCTACCATCAGGGAGGCCTCAAGTTCCTTCACATTCTCGGAATAATTCTGTAACTTCTCGACCACCGTGGGCTATCGATGACGATGGATCGCGTTATGACCCCATCCCTCCACCAAAAGAATACAGCGACGAGAATATTCGTGTTCGCAAGGGCCGTAAATTTCGGGTAGCTGAGGACGCTGAAGATATTCTTCGGCGAGATGCATTGGATACGCTCCGTTCCTTTAGTGGTCTTTTGGATGAAGAGAAGCGGAGAGTTGAGCTCGTTTATCCTCCTCGCAGATAGCACCCAATTAATATATTTGTATAATAAATTTGAGAACCCCGTTTACTTTTGTCATGTGGAAGAGTAAGACCCCAGCAAAGCCAGCGAAAACAGCGAAAACATCACAGCCATCGCTTAACTTTGACTCTTTTAATCCTGATGACCTTGATAACCTTCCTGACCTCAACCTGGAAGATGACCCAGATCTCTTGGTGGGTTATTGGACTCTTCATGCAACTTTGTTAATATGAGGTAGAATGAATTGGAATCCCTAAAAGCCAGCATGGGTCTATCAGCACCGTCTACCAAGCCTGTACAGGCACCGAGTAAGGGCAAAGAACCTTCCGCGAAGTTAACTGCAGAGCCTCCCAAACCCCCTTCGACAGCAGCTCCCACCGTTGCCGCCGCCGATGTGGATGACATTGTTGCTGGACTCTCCGGACTTGACATTGAACATGCAGAGGAAGAAGTTCACGTGGACTTCACTGACGACGATATGAATGACCCGAATCTTCTCGGGGAGTTGAGCAAAATAGCTGGGGATGATGAGGGTGAAGAAGCAAGTCCAAAAGATACCACACCTGAAGTGCATGCATCCCAAGACGCGGTGGTGACAGAGCCAGAACCTTTAGCATCGTCGACTATAGTCATTGAAACAACCCCACTAGAGGCACCTACTGAAGCCGATACTCTGCCACTGGAAGTCAAACTGAGATCTCAAGACCCCAACGTCATCCTTAAATATGTGCAGCTGGAAAAAATCCGCGCTGTCAACAAGAAACGTGGAGGGATAGAAATGGCGCTATGGAGTGTTTGCGTGCCGTCAAGGCGTTGGAAGCGAAGTATGAACAACTTATTAAGGCGTCAAGCGGCCATCCTATCCCTGAAACTCCGACCTCCCCGGTTTCCTCCACACTATCTGCCGCTGTCATTGCAAAAGCGAAGTCCCATCCAACCCGCCTCTAGCCGCTGAATTCGACGCTGACTCTGCAAGAGACCCTTTGTCCTCCTCCCAAACCCTTTCCACGTCTCTTCCAAAACTAAAGGACCGTTTAATGGAATACAAAAAGGCCGCCTTAGCGTGGAAACGTCAGGGTGATCTCACCAAAGCGCGAGAGTACCTCGCCATCACAAAGAAATTACAAGAGGCCATTGATGCTGCTGCAACCGGTGGAGCACTTACTGGCATCACCTTACCCGATCCTCCTACCTACCCATCTGACACTGCCCCAGATACCGTCTCCGAAGGCTCCGAAAAATCATCGCGCGCCCCTGTCAGCTCTTTAGGCGTCGCTGTCCCCGACACCATCGACACCCTTCCAACTCTCATCCACTCCCCCGCTACAGTAGACGCGAACCCCACCACAACTTTCTCCTACCTCAAAACCACTCTACAAGCCCAAATCACCTCTAGCACCACCATTGCGGCCTACTTTTTCAAAAACTCGAAAAAAGATCTCGCGCTTCAATTCCACAAGCTCAAAAAACTATGCAAACCGATCTGGAAGCGTTGGAGGCTCTCATGATGGCTGGTGCGCCGCCGCCAGGGTTTTATTTCAAGAATGTCGGGTATGAGATTGAACAGGCGGAATAGTGAGATTGGGTTTAGATGAGATTGAGTTTACGGTTGTTGGGGCTTTTGAAGTCGGGAGTACTGCGGGGGTTAGTGTGTCGAGTTCGGAATTGGAGTGCTTTGTGGCGTTTGATGTAGGTGGCCTACGGAGGAAGCGAGGGCGGCGGAGGGGAGGGGTCAGACGGCTGTGCGGCAAAGGGGCATTCTCCTGGTGAGTTTTTTTCATTTACTTTTGTGTTTTTACCTGAATGTGGATTTCTTTTGCTACGTATATTTGAATCAATTATCTTCTGTATAAAATTATGCTCATACAACTATCCCTCATTTATTTTCATGGTCCTGTTAATGTTATATTTATGTTACATTTTTTTTCTTTTGTATGACGGCCTAACCTTCTCCCTAGTCTTTAACTATTCCAAACGCCTAAAAATTGAACGCAACCGCACCTTCCAACGTTTCGTCGAGCGTAAACGTGCCACCTTTGACATCTATCATCAACCCCGTGGTTGGGGCCGGTCTTTCCTTTTTCTCAAAACCCGTTCCCGTAGGTCGGGCATCGATTCCTCTTTCAAGTCTTTTAGTGAAATGCGAGATCCATGATGTTTTTCCTGTGAGTCCTCTTGTTTCTAATTAGTCATGTGCTGAACTTTTTTTTTTGGTGGCAAGTTGGTGGATATCGCGAATTCGAGGAAGAATGTGCCAGGCAAGTTGGAGGTCAAGGTGAAGTTGAGGGTGCCGCTTACGAAACAGGATGTAGTGAAGAAGGAGGAGAAGTGGATTGTGTTGGATTTGAATGGGACCCGACGTCGGGTCCGGCTGCTCCTATTTCAGCACCTGTCGTGAATCCTGCTGTGAAAACTAAGCCAGACGTGATGGGTCAACCTGCGGAAGTCAAGAAGGAGGTGATTTCACCGGATGTGGTGTCTCCTGTACAGAACTTGGAGGCAAAGAAGACAGTGACGGAAATACCTGCTGCGGTGAAGGCACCAGCTCTGCCCGTAGCGCCTACAGGGGTCACACCAAAGGCACCCCGCACCTGCACCTGCACCAGTATCCGCAGCGGGTGGAGCGGAGGATATCGAGGAGATTGAACAACAATTTTTAAGGTATCGGTGCATTTGTTACTTTATGCCATTTTCCTAAAACTCTTATTATTCAGCCCGGATACCATTGCATCAAACCAAGTTCTCGAGGTTGAATATACGGCTCTTACCTCCCAAATTGCTGCTCTTCAGGCTGCCCGGAAACCCGTCCCTGAAGACCTGACTGACCGTAAAATGGGTTACGAGCTGCGCATGAATCTTCTTGTTACCCTTGTTCAGGTTGGGAAACTCACTATGCCAGGTAACATGCAACCCCCCTTCCCCACCCCCAATTTTTTTATACTTTTTGTATATCTTGTAATTAACTTCTCTAACATGATGGGAATTAGATTACATTGCGTCCGTCAAGACTTCGATTGCTGCGACAAAGAAACAGGCGGTGAGTTTTAAGAACGCGAATAAAATGGAGCTTGCAAAGATGGCTTTGAAGAGGGTTAAGATGATGACGGAGGAGGTGGAGGAGGTGGAACAAGCTATGGCGAATGGGGATTTATGATCATACTACCAAAAGAAAACCATTTTTTTAATACTCATCTGTTTTTTTTTAAAAAATAAAAGTATAGTTTTTTTTTAAAAAAAAAACAAAACACAAAAACTGTACTAATCAGAGCCTTCTTTTTTTGTTGATTGATTAATATAAGGTTTGTTTATTTCAATAACGACTTTGCGATCTGCTCTTGGCGGATTTCAGGGCTTGCGCGATGGTTTGTTCGGTTAGAGGGAGGGAATCATCGTTGCCCTTCTTTGTCACCCTTGCAGCGATCTGCGTTGCCTCGGATTCCAAAATGATTCTAAAGTGAATGATTAAAAAAAAGAACAAACATGAATGAACGAGGAGGCAGCAACACAAGCGCGGCCAACTCAATGGACAGATAAAAAAGCCATCCCCTCATGTAAAAAGAAAACAAAGCAACCATAAAAAAAATAATAAAGCCAGAAACCCCAACTTACCCGTCATCTATTGTCTCATCCAACGCCAACATGACCAAATCTCCATTCTCCAACAACGTCCGTTTCTCCACCTGTCCCAACAGGATGGACAAGGCATCGTGAAAACTCGATAAACAACTCGCAATCATCAATTCATTCTCATCGCTCCCTCCCACAAGATACATGAAGACATCCACCGAGTTCTTGAACACCACTACATGTCCGTCAAACAGGATAATCTCGGTAGAACCTTTGCGGGTTTTCTCGAATAAGGCTTTTTCAAACACTTTTTGGTCCTTGGTTGTCGGGTAGTCAGGAGAATAGTATTTGGCGATGAGACGTTTGCCTTCGCTGTCTAGGAGGACGGCGGCGCGGATCGAGTTAAGCTGGGAGGAAGGGGGTTGAGGGGTTGAAAGTGTGAATCATTGGGGGGGATTATTCCATCAGACGCAAAACCATCCAACTCACCCCAAGGTTGACCATGATGGAGAATTTTTCACGAATTCTATCACAACTTCCACACTTGGCACCAAAACGTAAACAAGGACTACCAGATGAACCCCAAAAAACCCCCTCACAATAAATATATATTTTCGAATGCAAAAATAAACAGGATATGAAAATTCACTGAATCGACGCACATATCGTCAAATCCCTCATCTGCTGCAATACACTCTCCACCTGTCCCTCCAACCCCGCCCCACCCTCCAGCGACCCCGAATTCCCAAACGCCTTACTGATCTCCTCCAACTTATCGAACGCCCTCTCATTAAACTGCAACTGAATCTTAACCAACGCTTCAAATGATGGATCCAGATACGGGGACTCTCAAATCAATTAGTTTTGGAATCTCTGTGATCAACGCATCGTTGTGTTCGTCATAGGCATCTTTGGCTTGCGTGAGTTCGGCTTCAGCCTGTCAATGAAAATGAGGTTAGTAAAAGCATAAAAAGGGAATGGGGTGGCGTACGCGAGGGAGTTTGGATGGATCGTCGGAAGGTTTTTCGATCAGCCTTTTTACGGCATTGCGACGTTGATCATAGTCCAACAACTTTTTTTGGCGACGTTTGATAGTATCATTGAAATCTGGAAAGACTTGAATGAGTTTTCCTAAAGGTTCCATCACTGTCACGACGTAGCTTGAATCCTACAAGATCCGTTAAAACACATAACACTTGAATACAAGTAATTCAAACCATCTCTGTTCTCGCATCGTCATCCATCGCTTCCACTGCATTCTTGTATTGGATACCGGCATATCCTAACGCTGCTCCTTGATCATAAAAATGGTCGACGGTTTCAGCGATTCTCTTTTGAGCAAGCGTCATTGCTTTGATAATTAGACTGTGTAAACGTTGGAAATGTTCCTACCTCTAACGGAATCAAGGTATCCTTTTGCTTCTTTATGGAGTTTATCAATCTTGGTTTCGAACCTTTTGGAAATAAGGAGATCAGTTTCAATGGTTTGGAAAGCGTCACTTACACTTTGAACCGTTTCTCCTCTTCCTCGTAATCCTTATCCACCTGCAAAAAGGGTATTAAATGAGCCACACTTGTTGAACGTGGAATACCGTTTTTTCCATGGCACCGGTGGATTGCATCACTTGGACCGTAGCCCTCGTCACGGCTTTCTTGAATCCGGACCTGAAGAATGGCATGAGCTTCACTTGGGTGATTGATGTGTGGAGGCTTGTAAACATGGTTTTTGCTTACCAGCTCATGATGTTGGAAGGTTGTTTTGACAAATGTTGATCAAAAATTCTCAGATCTCAACAACGAACCTGGAAGAAAGGTTTGGTGCGCTTGACTCTAAAAACCATATGTAATAGTCATCTTTCAAGAGAAATACATGGGATCATAAAAGGTCGCAGACAGAGATGCGGTAAGCAAATTGGGTAGGAAACAGACAGGCAAAGAAAAGACGAAAATATGCACGAAAAGCAACATGTAAAAGAAAAGGCCTCAACACAGACAAAACATTTCATTCCACATCATCGAGCTTTCATAAACCCAGTCCTTTTGCCACCCTCAATATACATGCCCCTGACGACATTTGGAAACTGTCCACAGAGATACTCAAACTCCTTCCTCTAGGACAAGTTGGCGAATAACACACCTGCCCAGGCTTGCAAGTCGGTGAATAGCAGTCCACTCTCATGCCTTTCCCCTCTTCAATCAAATGCGCCGCCGTAGTCCTAGCCCCGTCCGCGGCCCAACCTACAACTCCACGAATCTCACCAGCCCACCTCCCACCCACATTCACCGATGCCTCATATACCCTGTCCACGCCTGACGCGTGCGCAGCTGCTCCACCCATAGCTCTTGCACCTCTCACAATATCTCCGACAGTCGCTCTAGCGGCGCCGGCAGCTCCTTTGACCATATTGACTCCTCGTGGGATGGTGTCGAGGATACCCGTGTATTCGAGGACCGCGCTTCCAGCAAGAGTAAGCTGGCCGAGTGCCGACCGGATGCCTGTTTCGTAAAAGCCGCCGAGGATGGGGAGTTGGGCGATGTAGTCTTGAGCAACGTGGACTTCGTGGTGACGGGCTATGACGAGGAAAGCGTCGCCGAGGACTGGGGAGGATTCGAGTTGGAGTTTAAGGATCTGATGGATCTTGATAGGAACCATGCCGCCGAGAGCCTTTGGGGAAGAGTATTGAACCATGTCGACCATTGCGGTTTTGAGATGCAGAGTCATAAGCTTTTTTTTTTATATGTATGTTGATTAATATTGGTGGTTGACAGTTTAATGGTATAAAATGTAGAGTTGTAATAATAATTATAATTTTATCAGGATAATTGAATTGAACAAGATAAATTAAATAAACAAAGGAAATAAAAAATTAATAAAAATCAAAATAAATAATAATTATAAAATAAAAAAATAGATAACTAATATGAACTCACTTGTGGTTTCAATTTCACATCTTAAATCGACATTGCTGTTTGCAAGAGCGATATACGATCTCGCAATCTCTTCTCTTCCCGTTTAAAAGCTTGATTCATGATACAAAATAGATTTAAATATAATTAATATGATAGAGTATGAATAAATGGAATGGAATAAAATGGAAGATGTTGGAATAAAAAATAGAATAAAATAATTATAATATTAATAATGATAAATAATAAATAACCTCTTACCATATAAGGATTCTGTATGTGCATTCTTCATCGTAATAAAGATCTGTTGCTTTTCGTATATTCTCCACATTTACAGATATCAGTGGTTTTAAACAAGGATTGGATCTCTACGGCGATATTATCTCTATTCATATTCTCTGTCTGTCTATGTATCCGACTAACTTGATTATAATTGGAATGGGATGAATGGATGTGGATGGATGAATGAAATGGATGAATAGATGAGGGTAGAGAGTAGAGCAGCAGAGTAGCAGAGTAGCAGGGTAGAGAGGAGAGAGTAGAGAGTAAGTAGCAGCGTAGAGTAGAGTAGAGAATAAATGAATGAATGGATGGATGAGTGAATGAATGAATGAATGAAACGATGAAAGAATGTAAATAATAAATCTCTAAAGTTGCTGTGTGTGACATGACGTTGCTATCTACTATCTACCGTAAATACCTAATATAATACCTGTGCATTTACACCTTGGTACATTTCCTGTTACACAATCATTTGAACAAACAAAAACCACCATTTTTAACGGTGAGACAATTTCATATTAAATAAATAAATAAATAAAAAACAAAATGAGCTTCTAGATTGCTCACTTGCTATTCCATCCACTCGCATCATCCATCCATCCCATCCATCCATCCACTCGCATCCGTTCATCCATCCACAAGTCATTATCATCATCATAAAAAGTCACTCTACTTTCATGCATATCATTTTAAACTCACAAATTCCAAAAATACTTGCAAATCCGTATTCTATTATTACCGTAAATAATAAGCTAAAACAGCTCCACTATTGAGTCAATTCTCCTTTATATTACTCATTTCCACACTTCCGGTTTTATCCCATCATCTTTCTTTTTCCTCCAATCTTCAACCTTCCCGCTTCTTCCCCTTCTTTCTCAACAGTCATCCCTCGTCGATTCTGTGTCTTGAGTAAAGTAATCAACTCAAGCCAACGACCCACTTTAACAAACCGGCAGCCAGGGAGTCGAGTGGACTAGTGCTTGAACGGTCTCACACCATTGCTTCTCTCGGATGGGACGCTACCTCTCCTAAGGAGACTTTATTCTTCTTCTTCCTCTTTTCTCTCGCGATCTTCCAATCTCGAAATCACTAAAATCCTGTTTAATCCCTTACATTTGATCTCTTCCTCGCGTGCTCCCTGAGTTCTCTTGTTGTGTGTTGTCGTCGAGATGCGCAAGCTCTCCCTACCATCGTCCTTACCCAAAAAGGTAAATGACTGGGAGATTGCGCTCGACATTATCGAGCGGCAGGAACAAGGGACAAAACTGCCCAGACCTCTTTAGGTGTCTCTCCGCCTCTGGCCGATCACAATGCTCGTGATCGCACTGATCTCGACTCAAATCAGACCCTCAGCGAGACTGCCACCACTCTGCCTGCCAGTAGCGACTGCTCAACAAGTAATTGTGATCAACAGCAACTACTAAAGCATCAAATCAACAACAACAACAACAACAAGACTTGTCGTCCCTTAAGAATCCAGCCGTGACCACCATACCTTTCAACTTTCCCCGGCGTCTACCCTGTCACTGCAGCAGCAGCAACATCAACATTTGTCGCGTACGAGCAGCAAGCGGTCCATAGATCAGGTTGATGGACCTTCCAACGATATCCCAGCTCCCTCTGGCGCCATAACCCTCTCCTCAGGCCCATTTCCACCCTCCCCTGCTCCTCATTCAGACGCGCAGCAGCAGCAGCAACAAAATGACGCCATCTCTCCCTCTCCCTCTCAACCCTCCCCCTCCTTTCTCGCCGAAACCACCCACAATACCCACAGCAACAGCGCCACCGCCGACGGAAAAAGTTGAAGATCCCATCATCACCCAACTCCTCCGCAACAGAGGTCCTATGACCGATGTAAGCGAGGACGCGGAATCAGAGCGTCGGAAACGCATGTACGTCATGTTGCGTTATAGTCACTCGTACAAGCGTATCCAAGTTGAAGGGGCCAACACGCGTTGGGCGGCTGCGGCTGCTGCTTTTGAGCAGTTTCAACAGGAGCAAGGAGTGCAGCCTGATCAATCATCGGCAGATCAAGATCAAGACCTAGTTATGATCACCCGTGAAGTCTCTTCTGTAGATCACGATGGGTCTATGAATAACACCATCTCAACTGCAGAAGGACCTGTACCGTTCAAAAGGCAAGGCTCTGAAAAACCCCTTCAATCTGCTCTACGGAGTCGACGGTCGTCAGAACGTCCCACCATATCCCTGTCTCTTCACCAGGATGTCTCAAGCAGCGCTCTTGTCGTCCCCATCATCCCTTCCTCTCTCCCCGTAGTGACCAATTCCCACTTCTTGGACTGTGAATCAGATAACTACACTAGTAGTAGCCCCTCACGCACCACAGATTCTTCCCTCTACTCTTCATCCTCTCCAAGCAAACTCACCAACCCTCTCAACCTCATCAAGCCTTCACAATCCCATCACCCCGCCGCACTCCCCCTGGAGTCCACTCCAACCCCACAAACCGAAAACCTCCCCCAAGCCCTCCCTCTCTCCTACACGCCAACCATAGACGACGCCACTCAACCCACCAGACGCTCAAGCCTCTCCAGCGCACAGCCCGAGCAGACTCGTCGAGGTCAACGCAAAGTCTCCTTTTCCAGCAACGTCACCATGATCAAAGACCCGCGCCCCCTCCTCCTCCTCCAAACCGTCCCCTCGGCCATCTCCTCCACCGCCATGGACGAAGACCCCTCCGCGTCCATGAGTTCCCTCGCATCCTCCCCGTCTGTCGCGAGCGTGGAAAACACGGACACGACTGGGGCAAGGTTGCTTGGGGCGTTGAGGGAGACGGCGCAGAAGGTTCGACGGAGTTCGAGTCATGCTTTGTCGTCGTTGAGTGGGAGTAGTATGAGCGTGGCATCACCTCATGGATCAGTGTTGTCGTTAAAAAAGGGGAAGATGGATGCTGCGACGCCTGTGGAGCGTATGGAGATGGAGGGGGTTGTATTTGTTGAGAATGTGGAGAAGGGCGGGGAGAGAATTGAGGTGGAGGAGGATGGGGGTGTTGGTGGGAGGAAGAGACAGGGAAAGTGGAGGGGTTGGTGGATTGGTGTTGTGAGGGTGTTTGGACGGGGGAAGAAGAGGATGACGGGGAAGAAGTGAATGCTTCTAAAAATAGGGAATCCATATCTTACTGTTATTTATTTATTTATTTATGAAGTTTAGGGATCTTAATATAATGAAGTTACTTTATGATTTGTTTCTAATACATACATACCTTTTTTTAGCAACAACAATGAATAATGTTTATATTCTTACTGTGTACATTACAAATTACTTTTATAAATGTGTGTAATAACTCTTGTTACGAAGGCAGCAGAACAAGTTCACGCTGAGGAAACAACATTGCTGAAAGACAAGGAATTGAATCGAAAGCTCCCATCACTTTCTTTTGCTTGCGAGTATCTCATACGCGTGCGTGTAAAGTTGATAAAGTAAGTAAGTAAATAAGTATTAATATAAATAATAGTTTACGCGTTAATATCATTTATTAATATTTAGTTATAATATTAATATTAATACCTATATATTTATTATAGTTATTTTATAGTTTGTAATTACATATTCTAAGACATAGTGTGAAAGAGGGATCGAATAATCAAAGGATAAAGATTAAATAATAATAATAAATAATTATTAATAATATAATATTTATTAATATTAAATATTTATAATTATTTATTTAATTATATTATAATATTATAGAGTGACGTTATTTTGCTTAAATGGGCTTCATGGCACACACACACATAAACACAAAAGAGAAAAAGAAACAAAATTTATTTTTATAATTGTTATGTACAAGTAAGTGAGGGTTACTTGGTGTATCACTTTAGGGTTCTCTTTGTAATAATTGGAAACCTAAAACACAAAAAAAAAAAAAAAAAAAAAAAAAAAAAAAAAAAGGCACACCCGAAAGGATAATCATATCAGGAGCACATATTGAAGCGATGACGGTGTCCACAGCGTCTGCACCAGCAACAACGACCACAGCGATAACCATGATGATGGCACCTCCACATCCAACTCCAGCACCACCACCACCACCACCACCACCAACCTCTTTCTCCTCTTCTTTCTCTATGGAGCATCATAGTACTCATCACCATCAGCATAGTCACCATCACCAGAACATTCAACACCATCATAACTATCAATTCCAGAACCCACCACCAACACCAACAGCAGCAGTTTCAACATGCCCATCATCATGAACAGCAGCAGCAGCAGCAGCAGCAGCATCAGATACAGCATAGAAAGAAGCAGCAAGAGGTTGCTGATAGATTAATGCACAGCCAGGCAAATCATCAACACCGTATACAGCACATTCTTCCTTCTGCCATCTCGCCTTCCACCACTAGTTCCCCTCACCACCATCACCACAACCACCATCATCATCATCAACAACAACAACAACAACAAGAGCAAGAACAAGAAAAACAACCGCCACAACAACCACAGCAACACCATTCTCACCAATACCATCCCTACAGCACCACTCAGCACCACCCCCAACATCTGACAAAACCCATCCCCCCATCCACAACCCTTCACCACTATCAACCTCATCCCTCCCCTCCCTCCATCCCACACCATCCCTACCAATACCAGCATCACCCCGCTGACCGTCACCACCATCTTCCAACTCCTCCATCCACCACTACTCTTCCACACCAAGACCGTAATCATCACGAAGACTCCTCCCAATACACCTACACCCCACGGCGTCCAAGCAACCCCAACATCACCACATCCCAACCCGCGCGTCGCATTTACTGGACGGATTCACGATCTGTTGAACCCTGTCGGCTCTTCAACGTCAGCTCCGCAAGACCCTAAGAAAAATATGTTGGAGAAGGCTCTTTCCGTGGCAAAGGTTGCTGGTAAGTCATGCATTTCGCGCATTCGATGTTTCTTTTGCATAGTTTTTGTAACGTTTTTTTTTTATATTTTTTTAGTCGTGGCTGTGTCGACGAAATCTGGTCTCGGCCCCCTTGAAGACGAAGAAGTTCTCTCTGATCTCAAGAAAAACTGAAGAAGCCATTGCCGCACATCAAGCTCAGGTATGAATAGTAGGAACTTCTTGAACGTGATCTTTATATTTTCTATTTCAGTCGTTGATGAAGCCCTCGATTTCAACTCACTGAATGTTTCTCTCCACAGGCCAAAGAAACACGCTGAAGCAGCAGCCGCCGCCGCCGCCTCACGTGACGCCATCCTTCGTGCGGCTGGGATCACCGAGAACAATGCCGAAGACGAAAAGGCCATTGCGGCTGCTACTGAATTCGTGTTGGCGTCATTAAGGGAACGGTTTAAAAAATCAAAGCGAAAGGAAGGTGAAAAGGAGGAGATTGAGACATATGATGGACCTAGAAAAAAGACGAAAGTCGACGCTGCCACGGATGGGGCTGGAGTTGAAGCGAAGGAGCAACGTTCTGCGCGTATCGCCAATGGCAAGTCTACGCATCGTATCACCATGCCACCTGTACCTCAATCTATCGCCATTCCACCTAACAGCCAAGTGACTTTACCCCCACTCGCGTCCCTGAATTACCGCATGCCAGCTGCCTACCCAACCATGTTTGCCAGCCCAGTTCCGAGCAACGACTCTATGAAAATCCATGTACCGCCTACTCATACCACCTCGTCCATCCTCCCTTCCCCACCAGACCACGCAACCGTCCACAAAGACCACCCTCAGCCATCCCCTCAACCTCTTACCCCGCAAGACCCAACCCCACCCCCAACCAAACCTCGCGCAAAGCCCAAACGCAAACAAAAGTCCCCCGTAGACGCCACCCCAACGTTGATAGCGATTCATCCCTCCAGGCCTCCAAAGTGCCACAACGTCGCCGCCGTTGGGATGCGGATGAGCTTTTGGCGCTTGAAGAGGGGATGATGATTCATGGGACCCATTGGGCGGGATTGTTGGGGATCCGGCTTTTAAGGATCGGTTGAGGGATCGTGGGCAGATGCAGTTAAAGGATAAAGCGGCGACCGAGAAGGAGCGACGGATTAGGATGGCGAGGAAGGAAGGCAGGGAACCGAGTGATGAGGAGTTGGGGTTTGGAGAGTTGCTTGTGATAGGAAACGGGTGTTGGTGAAGGAGTGAATATGAAATTTTTGTGTTTATGCCGTGTATAGAGTCTCTAAATAAATGTAATTGAATTTATCTTGTTTTACTTTATATGTTTAACCTTTGCAAAGTGGGCGGCGGAAAACTAGTGGACGTGTAAATCTTGAACATTTATAAAAGTATAGAAGTAAACTGATAAAAATAACTTTACTACCCGGCCTGTGCAAGTCGTGAACGTCCATTTTAAAACTAACAACTTCTTTGCTACCAACCGTCTGCAGAGATTTGACCGCGTTACATAACACTACCTCCAACCAAGCAGGCGGGGAACCAATTGACGATAGTGACGTCCGTGCCAGAGAGGATTGTAAAAGAGACGCGTAAAGCAGCTAAAATCTGAGAGTGTTTTCAACAAAAAGGGTATATATATATTTCCGTTAACAGTAACAAAATGCGGCAATTAGATCAATACGAAAGAGCTTGTTGTGCTGTGTTCTGCAAGCTGCAACGAGGTCCGCCAAGTGAAAAATTGGATGAACGTAGAAGCAACTTATACACATTCGTAACTTTGTGTTGGATGCTAACTATATATTTGAAGTAGATTTGGTCCGGGAGTTTATATATATAAAACACTTTAGTGTTTGTTTGCCTTCAGTACTATCTGGAAGACGCCACTGAGCACAAGGAATGGGGCGGTTTGAGGACTGAGAGGAACCCCAGATATCGTCAAAGGCAATGAAATCATCTTTGGACACTGGCCTTGTCGCTGTAGGGGTGAAGAACACCCGTTTTGGTATTCTTATCCACTGCCTCTTGACGTTTATCCACCACTGTTTTGTGTTGTAGCTCAAGGTCAGAGTCAGCGACGCAGATGACAGTTAGGAAAATATCTAAGCGTGTGAAATCTCTGGGCGAGCTCCTAGAACATTGTATTTATAGGAAGAGATCACAAGGTCTCATTAATTGTTTATTTAAAAAAAGGTAAGGGCAATGCTAACAGTGAAATTCAACGAGTGAAGATGGGTGAGCATAGAGGTCTTTTAGTGAACAGAGCCAAGGTGAGTCTATACTCACTATCTTTTATATTTTATATCTATATCATGTGAAATTCAAGAAAATATTCAAACATTAACAGGTGATAGCAATGGGATGATGGGGATTACAATTCATTATTATATTAATTGTATGACTCATGGAACTCCTATTCTCGCCCAACCGCATACTCCGAAGCTTGAATCGAAATGCGCGCGCGCGGCTAGAATATTCGATGAGCCAGGGTTTTTGTTTGGGTGGTAAGAGTATTTGCTGTCTGAGAAAAGAAAATGGCTCGCAGGTATTTGTAACGTGGCGAACTGGTCATCTCGGAGAAAATACTCTAGCTGATGTAAACAACAACAATCGTGCTTCATACCCTTGCTTTTATTGCAGCACAAATCAAAACGAATAAATTGTAAAACTGTGTTTAATATTAAATTTTAACAACACCGAACACACAGAGACGCGGGAACCTCCAGAGGATGGGCCCTCTCCCCTCCGGCGGGTTTTTGCAATATTTGAATTGGAGTTGGGGTGCATATATATATATATATATATATATGAAAATTCAGCGATTGTCTATTTTGCATGGCGATTCTTTGATCTGTATTAGATTTCTCGGCCAGATCAGTTGAAGAAATTTATTGGAACTTGACCATACCTAAAATTTCTCTACATTTCAACGATATGCAGAATCATCAGTTAAGGTGGCCTTCATTGGTGAGTGGTGATGCCATGCTTCAACATGGATCCATTGATAAGAAGAGTTTTATGAGTAGAGTGGGCTTTGGACTTTTTAAACAAGAATTATGCATGCCTTCTTAGGCGATTTTGAACCTTTGCATGGCTCCGTGTCTTGACAAAAACCCCCAATGTTCCTCGCATAGAAGGCATTAACTGTCACTAAATCTCCAGCCTAATTCAACTATGTTTCCTAATACAGGTGGAGGCAATATGGCTGGTTCTATGATCGGCGGCATGATTGCCAAAGGTTTCTCCGCATCCAACATCTTCGTTTCTGAGCCCGTCTCTGAACTTGGGTCAAAACTCAAGGACAAGTATGGCGTCAACGTCACCAACGACAACAACGCCGCTCTCCACTTTACCACATCCTCCTCCTCTTCCCACGCCGACGTAGTGGTTCTAGCTGTCAAACCTCAAGTCCTCAAGGTCGTTTCCGAGGGCATTTCGGAATCGGTGCAAAAGCTGAAACCACTTGTCATTAGCATTGCGGCCGGTATTCGCGTGGATGATTTGGCAAGGTGGCTTTCGGCATCTCCTTCCACTCATGAGCCTTTGCCAGGCGCTGTCCGACCCTCCATTGTCCGTGTTATGCCCAACACCCCTGCGTTGGTTCTTGAGGGTGCTTCAGGTCTCTGGGCGGGTTCTGAAGTCACACAGTTGCAAAGAGATCTTGCAACTGTGTTGATGGCATCTTTCAGCGCGAAGGCTTTCTGGTTGAGAAGGAATCACTTTTGGACGTGGTGACCGGAGTCTCTGGTTAGTTTTTTTTTTTTTTATATCTTCCTTCATTGTATCCTGTGTGCTGGCATTTACATTATTCCTTTAGGATCTGGCCCCGCTTATTTCTTTTACCTTCTCGAGGCCATGGAAAACGCTGGTGTAGCGCAGGGCCTTCCCAGGGATGTTGCGCGAGGCTTAGCTGCCCAAACCTGCCTCGGAGCCGGAAAGATGGCAGTTTCCCAGCTTGAAGACCCGTCTATCCTTAGAAAGAACGTGACCTCCCCCAACGGAACCACGGCTGCTGCAATCAAGACTTTTGACGATGCAGGCATGCTAAAATTGTGTTTGATGGTGTCGTTTCTGCCACAAAGAGGGGAGAGGAGTTGGCTGACATTCTCGGAACGCAGGTTAGTTGTTGTTCAATGGTGCCGTTCTTTTCGTTCTCGGTTCTGAAAAACTTTATACTTTTTCTTCAGTAGGGAACCTCATCGTATTCAAAGATGTAGATACGTCAAATCCATCGATCGCCTTTGATCTTTTCTGTCTTTTTTGTTTATTGAGTGGTGTGTTTTTACACACTTGCGTAAATGCATATGAAATAAAGATATGGTGATCTATAATTGTGAGATCGTGACAAAACGTTTCCAGGCCAGTATCTCCAAAAGAAGTGGTGAGGCAAGCTCTCAGTTTTCCTTTTTAAAATATTATGCCTTCTGCCCCGTCCTCTCGATATAGGCATCCCAACCGGCCTCCTTGTATGATCTAGCAATGGCAACGATATCCAAATCGCTAGCATCCTTCCCCATATTTGCATAAATTCCCCTTCCAACGATGATAACATCGCATCCACTTCCTAAAACAACATCTCGTGGCGTCCTATATGTCTGTCCCAACCCATCCGATTTCGCGGCCATCTGAACCCCAGGAGTCATGTATATGAAATCCTCCCCTCCCCAACTTGCACGTCCCCACCATCCTCAATTCTCCGTTGTCCTATGAACCCGATACAGAATTTACGATGCCGACGCGCCATGGCAAAGGCTTCCCGAGTGTAGTCTCCACGGGCGAGAGATCCAGAGGATGACATTTCCGCCAGTAATAAGAGCCCACGACCGAGGGGCTCACCGACTTCAGCAAGACCCTGAACGATACCATCTCCAGGGATAGGATGAGCATTCGTGATGTGAGACCAGGAGGCAATTTTGTGAACACCGGAAGAGTACTGAAGCTTCACCGTGTTACCTTATGATACAAGGAGTGAGCGGTGATGGTCTATATATGAATTGTAAGATGTGCTTACCGATATCAGCAAACTTTCTGTCCTCAAAAATGAGAAAGTCATGCTTCGCGGCAATGGCCGTCAGCTTCTCAACGAGATCATGGTCCGAAGTCTTCAACAATGTCAATGTGCGTCTATCAAAAGAACTTGTCAGAGTCAAGAATAGAGTTGTCAGAATCCAGAATAGAGTTGTTGGTTTGAGTCCCTTCAACAAAGCTCAATGTAAAAAAAAGGAAAATGGAGCAGAAGCAAGGGGGTTTAAAGCGCTGAAACTGAGATTAGGGATAAAGTTATGCGATCTCATTTGGCGATGTAGAAAGAGAGGAATGAATGATAACGGGTTTATGGATATCGGACCTTGAGAACGCAAATGTAAGGCCCAAGGAGTTCCGCCAGCTTCAAGACATCAGCCTTCTTGGTGACGTCCGCGGAGAGGGATAGGTTAGTCCTTTTTGCGATCCATGAGATGCAATAAGCGCTTTGCAGTGGGATTGGTGTGCGATGCGGCTCTTGCCGAGTACGTCTTGGTGCTGATAGACGTCATAATTTGTCGAGGTCAGAAAAAACGAGGGAAAAAATTGAGTTTAGATACGAGCTTGACGACATAACAATAGCAACGCGCTTTGTTCCAATATACGTGAATGCGCGGGGTTTACTCCATCAGATTTCTTATTATCAGTGATGCACCTAGGTTATGGGTTGATTTATTTTTAGAGTTTGAAATTAATGGCTAGAAAGGTTTAAGCCGGTTTGTTATACTGTTAAAAAAAGGTATATTCGTCAAAGATGTTTCGACATGAGGGACCGGGTGCTCATGCTGGTGTTATTTTGTGAATCTTGAGCAGAGCGGTGGCCAAACGCTAAATTTGGAAGGGTCAAATTCCATCAGTTCTGGAAACAAATTCTGAGTTGTCCAGAAATCCATCCTTCAAAAACCCTTCCAACCAGCTCAACATTTTTTTACCATACAGCCCACACTCAAAGCTTTAACAACATGCGTCTGTCGTTAGTCGCATCTTCTCTCTCACTCCTTCTTGGAGCCGCGTCTGCAGGTGCGTTATTGGTCATCTTGCCCCATTTCCATGCGCCTAATCGTGTTGACGTGCTTTGTCTAACCTCATCTCTCCTTTCCACCAGCTCTTTTCGAACCCCCAAACGGTCGCCTCTACCTCTCCATTTGGCATGAAAACGGCAACCCCTCTCCAACTTCCCCCTACCTTGTAAAAGACTACCCTAGGGATGTCAATGGACGTCTCGGAAGGAACGCTGCATCGTACCAATACGCTCAGTATTTGCCCGTTGATCTTATTCCGGAGAGTGGAGAACGCAACACTGGAGATTTAGGCTCATTGGAAAGGACCGAGACAGATGCCTACTTCTTCCTTTCAATTTACCCGACCGATCATCCTGCACCACAAGTCGCGGGTTTTGACGCTATTACGGATCGCAGTGTGGAGGAACTGGCAGATCAGCTTTATAATGTAGTGTAGCTTTGCAAAGCTTGCAATGCAGTCGAATCAAATAGTATCTTATTTTTTTCTTTGAATTAGATTACGGCCGCCGACCGTTCAAACCGTCGAGTTTTCCTCCGTCTTTTCCCTGAGATGAATGGTAAGAGTCTAATAGACTTATCATATGTTTTTTCTTACTTTTTTTTTAAAGGAAACTGGTATAACAGATGGCATGGTCGCCCTCTTCAATATGTTACCCAATGGCGAAGAGTCTATGACGCCGTCGTCCGTAGAGGTGCCAAGGACCGAGTTGCATTCGTGTGGTATGTGTTTACAAATCATCACAGTATTTTCGTTACACTCATGCTCGTTTGTAGTTATTATAGTTCCTTTTGTGTTAACATGATATTTTTAACATTAATTCTGTTGAAAACAGGGCGCCCAACTATGGAATTGGATACCCCTACGGTGGTGGTGCAACCACTGCCCCAACTGGCCCGGCACCTAACGCCACTGAATATGCTGCGCTTGACACAAACCGTGACGGAGTTGTTGATAACGGTGATGACCCCTTCTCCCCGTGGTACCCTGGAGACGAGTATGTGGACTGGACAGGATTATCTATATACTATAAACGTGAGTGATTTATTGTAGTTACCCAGATGGCGCTTCATTTCTGACTTTGGTTCAGCTTTCAGCAGGCCTGGTGAAAATAACCCGCCTTCTGCTTCTTTCGACTTGTGTAAGTTTTTTTTATATTTCAGACTATTCAAAGCGTTGCTTTTTATTATTATACAGTTGTTACTCTTGAAGGACGAGGCGGTGTCAACTTTTACGATGTCTATTCTACTCGCAAGAATAAACCTTTCATGGTAATGTAGAATTAACTAATAATCGAGGCAGCACACGACCTCTTCTATCTGCCATCGTTATTACTTTATTGTATGCTTACATTTGCATATTTTCCTGTATTAATCGCAGATTTCTGAGTCCGGTGCTGCTTATGGATTGGAGTTCCGCCCACCAAACGGCGGAGCCGCTGTCCCCGTCACTTGCTGTGTTTCACGTCTTGCTGTGTTCCAACCGTTCTGGAGGGAGTATGTGACCAACCCGCAGACTATGGACAGATATCCTTTGATGAAGATGATCAACCTGTTTGGTAGGTGTTCTATCTCTTAGACCACTTTTATTTTACACTGTGATAGACTACTTTTTTACTTAACTACCCACTTTGACTATAGAACACTACAAGGTTGATGACAATTACTTGCGAGACTTCAGAATCACTGCTAACACGTCGATGGTGAGTCACGTCACTGTGGCTCTTAGTCTTTGCGCTTGTGCTTTCTTGGC
This sequence comes from Chytridium lagenaria, assembly GCA_025449115.1. Lineage (NCBI taxonomy): Eukaryota > Fungi > Chytridiomycota > Chytridiomycetes > Chytridiales > Chytridiaceae > Chytridium > Chytridium lagenaria. Next base: position 57,492 of record JAHLKC010000130.1, read on the forward strand.
TAACGGTTTTGTTCCTTCTACAGAATGGCGATGATGCAGTCCTTTCGGCTTTCCGTGCTGATCTTGACACTGTCAGTGACCGCTACATTTGGGCTAATCGCAGCGTTCTCACTACCACTACCGTCGCTGTTACTACCACCTCTGTATCGTCTTCGCAGACGACTACTGCGGGTGCGACTGCTGCTCCAACGACCACAACAAGGAGTGGTGCGGTACAGGGGTCCGCTGGTGTGGGATATGCCTTGATGGCTATTGCGCTTGTTGGCGTTTTCGCGTTTTAATATGCCGAAATGACTGTGGCACTTTTTCAGTTTCTTTTTTTTTTTCTTGTTAACTCTTCGTCTCGGTCTTTTTCGATATCAATTTTTTTCTGACCTTTTTGTTTGAATTACTTCGTACGTCGATTCAATGAAAAAGAATCAGTTTTTGCTTGTGATCTGTGGCTGTTACAAACGGAACTCTTGTCAGAACTGACTTTTAGGAATATATACCATATGTCCTATACTATCCAGATTCAGATATGGAAGGTGGCGCGATAGGCAAAAACGGGGACCCTTGGCGCGCAATCGCGACCAGCCTAGCACCACCCGGCGGTAGTGTCGTAGAGGCGACAAAGGGCTTATCCGAGCATGACTGCGAGGTTAGTAAATGGTTTTAAGTTAGTATTGGTATGTGGGGTTCTCATCGACGTCTTTCTCCCCGCTGTCCAGACTCGGATTGCTGCACATCACTCTTTGAAGGACCTTCTCAATTTATTTTTTTTTGTTTGTTTTTGGCTCAAGAACTTAGAGATAGTATACGAGTATATGCTCTACTTTGCGACATTCCTTGCTCTTCTTGCTGAGCGTCTGTCTAAGAGGCTCTTAGTAAAACTACATTTCTTATATCACTTTCCAAAGAAGTAAACGCCATAATGGACGGCGATCTGCTACCTTGGTAAGTATCTGTCTAAGTCACGTGACTCAAACGGCGGCTAAAGCCATCATTGATATACGGACGGTCAACAAAAGAAAATCTTTAATATCCCTATATTTTTCTCCAATCTGTTTTTCCCCTTGATCACTTTTCTTTATCTTATCAATCTGGCGCTATGTTCCCTTTTTTTGCGTGTCGGTCTTCCATTTCCTTATTTCTCTGAATAATTGTAATTGATTTTATCAACACAGCTCCTATACTAGCTGACCCGAAAGGAGTGATGATACCAAACCGTCAATTGTCTCATTTACATAAATGCTGCAATTGAGACCCATAAGATCCTCACTCCAGAACCACGACGTCAAATAATCCATGAGTGCGGACAATCCTCTGGTATATTTAGCAGCTGCTTTCGATCAATCAATCAGGAGACGAGAGAAAGAACTAATACGGAAATGGAGGTAAATGGTGTGAGGTTTATTGGAATATAGTGCGTAACATGCTTCACTCTAAAGGTGATCCTTGGCAATAATGATCTGGTCCCCTGCACAAGGGCAAGCGTTATGAATCCTGTCCACATACTCAGACCCAACATAAACAAACGACTTGAAAAGGGTTTCTTTCGGTGCAAGAAGGAACTTTATGGTAGGTATGTGACCTTCGGTCTAGGAACAAATGAGAAACTACGATAGCATGGAAAATCATGAAGGATGGTATGAGCATGGCCATACTGGGGCTTCGTTCTCTTTTGGGATACGAGTGATGCGTATGACGTGCTCCTCATCCGACACTAAAAAGCAGCCTCCCCTCTTTGTTGAATCAAATGTGTCTGCAAGCGACGCAAGCATACGCTGCTCCCTTTCTGTATGAAGAGAATGAGACGACGTCAGCATTAAATCAGGACAGCGACAGGTAATCCAGGATTGTCCGTCAACAACCACCAGCCAACACTCACCACCACAATTACCTACCAGACAGTGGCATTTATCTTGAACCCCCAAAAAATCGCAACCTTGTCCTTGTCACACACGGTGGTAAGTGGGGTTATGGAGGGGAATGGCTGACCCTTATGCATCTTCAGGTTGCCCTCAATAAGCCACCTCTTCCAACCTGTGTAGAAAAAAGAATAAATGAGAGCTACGTTCGGCGCAAGTCTGGAGGCTAAATGACCCTAGACCTACAGAGGATCTTCGGCATTTTTTTTTGTTCGTCTGATGCGGAAAAGCGAGTCCTCGTGCAATAAAGTGTAGTGGCCATCCAATCCTTCTTTTTCGAAGGCGGCCACGACCACAGGCTCAAGCCAACCAACGCTCAACCGATGGCTTAATCAATGGGAAGGAGGACCATAAAATGAAAACCAGAAGAAATGTAGTCACGAACCTGCAGTGGCCGGCGCGTCGAATTAGCAAAAATAAAATAAAATCGAAAACGCCAGACGCGAGAGCCAAGTCCACCTTGGAACTGAAAATATGTTGTGGTATCGTACAAAGGATAGAAGGGCACACATACATACCACTGATCCTGTGCTCTTATGGTATTAGTCTGCTGCACTTTTGACACCCGTAAAAACCTTTTCTATGTCAGAATATGAAATTCATAGATCTGCAGGAAGATCTCACCACCAGCACGTACTTTTGTTATTCCATTGATGACTCGCATTCTAAACATTGAGCAGGATTAAGCAGCTCCAAAACTTGTCAAATTAAAAAGTATTAAGATATGTAAGTAAAAGTATTAAGAGAACAAAGTAAATGTACTTTATTCAATTGAAGAGAAAATGAGGTCAAAAACGAGATGACTCTGCACAAAAACACCAAAGGAAATGTGCTTTGGTTAAATTATCAAAAGGCAGCAGCAGCAACAACAGCCGCAAAAACCGAAAGCCAGACTGAAACACCATTAAAACCGGTGGCAGAAGATTTGGTATGGTGGCCGCGGCAGGAGGAGCAGCTGTAGTCAACGCGACAGAGCCAGTGGTGGTAGGTGGAATGGCCTGAGCGACAAGAGCAGACTGTCCGAAGTCAGCTTTAAACATTTCACACCAAACAGAGACGCTGAAAAGGAGTTAAAGTTATTAGATATATATATATAACTACGAAGGAAAACTTACACGTTAATGTTGTCGAAAGTCTGGCCATTAATTAACTTAATGGAGAGGTCGGTCGGAGTAGCGTATTCACCTGAAACCTTGAAGTCGCTGACCCTTCTACCACTCGCGAGAAGCTCTGATCGAGTGCCGGCAGAAGCTCCCCACTGTCAAGAATCAAAGAAAATAACAAAATTAATTCTCGAAAAAAAAAAAATTAAGGTGAATGTACTTACGAAATACACGTCGGGACCTGCGGGGGTCAAAGTGAAACCGGTGATGTTAAAGGTACAGTCGTCCACGATGGTAATAGATCCGGTGACGGTGTGTCCGCTTGAAGGGTTTGCAACAAAAGGTGCCTTAGTGCCGATGCGTGCAGAAGTTTTTCCGCACACTGCTTGCGAATTAACGCCAACTGCAGCAAGAGTTGAGAAGAGGATGGCGATCAAAGATGTGGTCTTCATTGTTGCTTATTTTTTTTTGGCTAGATGGGATAGATTGAGATTGATTTTTACGGCCTCACAGTGAGGGTTTAAATAGTTTTTTTTCTCTCAGACTCTCACCGATTTGAAATCAAGAATATAAAGGGCTACGTAGGACGGAATAAGGGTCTAAACAGCTTGCAAACGGCTAATCCTTTTTCTGGCAGATAGTATTTTACAGGGTTCGAGTTTGAACCCGTGAGTCTAAATTTACTGGCATATCCGAATATAGCAATGTATAAGAACGCCGAGTTTGAGTGATTATGCTACGTTTTGGATAAGGGCTTGCTACGAATCATTACCCTTTCTTTACATTTTACTTCTCTCGAGCATTTCTAATGCGAGTAGTCATGTCCCCATACTCGTAGTTTAACGCTTAATCAGATTGAAATACATGCCTGAGGACATCTTTCAACGGATACTATACACATATATTACAAATTATTTTTATTTGATATTTATCGACTTGATAGATTAACGTCGAGGAGGAGGAATAAAGCCCCTTTTTGATCTACAAGAACGCCAACTAATTAAGGGAGTGTTAAAATAAAGAAGAAAAAAGATCACGGCGAAGAAGATATTGAGATACACTACAACTAGAATAATATTATGCTAAAACACCATACGAAAACCTCAAATTATTTAAATCGCGCAGAGATTAGATTTTATACGCAAATAATAACAAAGATATTATAACATCATTATGAGGATTTATTGTCAATACAATCACAATTAGTCAGTCGACCGGAACTCCCAGCAAAACTATCCAACACGAAGAGAATGTCTTTTACAGTAGAAAATAGATCTGAATCGCGCAAATAACATGAGGGCATCGGTAGGAAGCAGGGAAAACGAGAAAACACTGCTGTCAAACAAGTAAAAGCAGTTGATTTGAATGATAAAGTATAAATACGTATGATTGAAAATGGAAGACTAGTCGAGATCTCCTCAACATAATAAGCACATTAAAAAGCAATAGCAAACAAAACAACCAAAAGCGAAAAAGTAGACACGGTCGTCAAAGCGGCCCCAGACGTCGCAGGAGCATTCAAAACTACAATTTTCCATCCGAGCTTCTGGTGAGTAGTGCACTGGTAGTAAAGTGTGTCAGGGGTAGATGCATCTGGTGTCCACTTTAATACGAAAGGTTTGCTAGGCGTTCCAACGAAGCCGCGCCACCGGCAAAGATTTTCTCGCCTGGTTCAGACAACCCTCCGACCATTGAAGAGGTTAGATTAAAGTGGATGGTCTTCGCCAGACGCGATGGTGAAGGTGTAATTGACGCCTCGACGAACTTGAAGGATTGGCGATTTCAAAAACCGTTGATGCGGTACGACACACCCCAACCTGGCGGGTTCGGGTAGTTCGTATTTGGGCCGAGCGTAATGGCGAGATCGGTTGAATTCGCAACAGTAGAGACGCCGACGGGAGTTGTGGTGGTGTTTGCCGACGGTTTCGGGGATGAAGATTGAGCGACAATGGGGGAACAGGCTCGGGATGATGATGCGCTTGTGGTTGCAGCAAGGTTAAAGGGAGCGTTCGAAGATGATCTGGTGTCTTTGTGGAAAAGGACAACCGGGCGGGAGGTATCTTCGGAAATTGGTCCGAGTGCCCATATGATTTGAGAGGCGGTAGAGCTGACATTGAGGGGATGGAAGTTTCCTGTACCGGTGGTGGGGCGAAAAAAAACGCGACGGTGTAGATGTTAGAGGCGGTTCTAGACGCGTGGAGGAGCTGAACAGACGATGTCTCGTTGGACCTTGGGCAAACACCTTGAGTTGAGGTCGCCATGTAATCGCACTGCTGACGAGTATTGGAACGATAAGGGAAGACGAAGGGGTCTCCTTTGGCGTCGTATCCTGCCAGAGTAATATCGGCACCGATCATGGAAATTTCACTCAAGCTAGGGTTGTTGATGCCAAAAGCAAACCATCCTCGATCCGATTCAAGAGAAGCGTGCATGGCCATGGAAATGGAGCCGTTTGCAAATGGTGGATTCCAGTAAAGATTCAAGCGATCCTTGAGGAGAGTAAGGCAGTTGGTGTAGCCGTTGATGAGATCGATCGGCATCGATGCCGGCGCCGGGAGCGTGGGAGATGGAAGACTGGCCTGTCCAAAGTCGGCCTTAAAAGTCTCACACCAGATGGAGATGCTAGAATATAGTTAATTATGGAGAAATGCCGGTGTAGAAATAAGAGAAGCGTCATTTTCACTATCCAACTTACACATTGAAGTTATCGAAAGACTGTCCGCTCTGTAACTTGATGATGAGTTCTGTCGGGTCGCTGTACTGGCCAGAAACCTTAAAGTCGCTTATACGGCGGCCATTGCTGAGAAGCTCTGATCGAGATCCGTCGGGTGCTCCCCACTACAGCAAAACGCCATCTGTTAGAACTTCATGATAACAAGGTACTAATTGACTTACAAAGTAGACGTCAGGCCCAGCGGGAGTCTGAGTAAACTGCCTGATGGAGAAAGTACAGTCATCAACAATGGTCAGAACTCCAGAGATTGAATGTCCGCTGGAAGGGTTTGCGACAAAAGAAGTTGTAAGGCCCACTCTGGGGGAAGTCTTGCCGCATGCTGCCTGTGAGTTGACACCCACAGCGGCGAGCAACGAGGAGAGGACAGCGACCACGGACGATGGGATCTTCATGGCTGCGCTGTAGGTACTTGATTATAAAGTGTTGCAGTATCGACGAATGATGATGCAGTCCGTTCACTATCGTTTAACGTGCAATGCCCCTTGCAGCCAGCGTGTAAGCGCATTATAAACAACTTGCACTTTCATTATAAATGAACCACCACCAATTCCAAAGCAAATACGTTTTTTCAGGGCAATCAAATATTTTATAGATATCTGTAGTTCGGCCTAAGGTTTGAACTCTCAAACTGGCAAACAGTCAGAAGGCTTTACTGGCGCAATAAGACCTTTCTAGGATAGGGCGCATTACGGCGCGCCAACATGCACAGTCGAGATATCTAATCTGCAGACGCCGTCAATGTTTGGTCATGACCTGCCATTATTATTAATTACAAAGCACCATCAAGGGGCATAATATGCGCTGGCATCCACACCATCTCTGCTGCCGCACACGTACAGCATAAATCATGCATTGTAATGCATGCTTCTTTTTGTTTTCGCCATTTCCTTCTTTTGTCTTTAGATATGAGAAAAACAAGAAAATTATTAAGCATGAAAAAGGATCCCCTTTATCAACCTATCTTTTCCTCCTTCGAAGTTCGAACGTGTTATGAAATGGTCCCGATATATAGTGTATCACATTACTCTTGTAGTAAGAAGGCCAGCAAAAGCTCACCGTAAGGGTGCTCAACCCATATCCTTCAAGACATAAAAAATGTTTCTCGTTCATCGACATAAATATTTCTTTGACCATCAGTTAGATGATCTCGATATTTTACGTTCGGCGTCTAGGCGCAATACTTAAATTCACATAAAACCTACAAATAAATATTCCCCTCTCAAATCTTGCTTTTTTTCTTTCTCTCATCAAACCTTCATTCTTATGTGGATCACCCCATCAACTCGAAAACAACATAAGCACCGCAACATATACTCAGCATGGCTTGCTACAATCCGAGGTGATCGCCATAAAGATGTGTTCATGTTACAATAAAAACAAAAGTTCATCACACATATTGGCCTGTTCTACCACCCTGCGAAACAACGGTCACAGCCATACCTGGCTGAGCCATTACGAGACCCCCGTAATCGACCAGCATAGGAGCAGGAGACACGTTGACGTAGGTCACTGGGGAGGTTGAACGATGATCGTTTGTGGAGCAGCGAATGACTGTGTGGTTTGATAAACCTGAGGTTGAGTATAGACTTGTGGAGAGGGTTGGGCGTAAACTTGTGGTGATAGTTGAGCGTGATGATGAGGTTTGTGTGTGGATGAGTTTGAGCAATGGTTGTTGTGTAAGAATTCTCAGGATAAACAGGTTCAGTTCGTAAAGGTGGAGAGGGTTTTGAGGGTCTTAAGGGAACGAAAGGAGAAGTTGTGGTTTGTGGAGTTTGAAAGACGTTGTTGGAGCTACGGCTTTGCCCTGACGTGGAAATGGGAAATGCGCTTACGGAGGCCGGACGATTACGTTTACGACGGTTTGCGATGCACAGGGCGATAAAGATAATTAGAATTATGAGGAAGATGATGGAGGATGAAATTATGATAATGAGAGTTGTGTTGGGAGGTGAAGGTGGTGTGGTAGTTGGTGCAATGGACGTTGCTGTGGTCGCCGTTGATGAAGTGGTTGTGAGAACGGCGGTAGATGTATCGATGGCGATCGCTGTCGGGAAACCGTTCGGTTGGTTCGAGGAGGATGGGACGGATGGTGAGGCTGTCGAAGGGAGTAAAATTGGGGAGATGGTGGTAGAAGTGAAGCTGGTCGCCCTGGTTTCAGGCTTTTTTGTGAATGAGCTGAAGTGAAAAACAGAGGGGATTGGAAAGTCAGCGAAGGCAGTCTCTAAAAGCAGAGCGATGAAGGAGTGGGCGTAGTTTTTACCAACCCTGAGAAACTCGCAGGAAAGATGGGTACGGCTACATCAGCCATCTCTTGGTGCTGTCGATGGTTGACGGTCAGTTGATGGATGAAGAAACGAAAAGAAAGGGTGAAAAAAAAACAAAAAAACACAAAGTGTTGAGCATTACATGACTGTTGCACAATAACGAAGACCCCAGTCTTGCACCCAGTCTGCACTTGTCAGAAATTGTACTACCGTCACAAATGATACTTGTCAGAATGAAGACATCTGACGAGGGAGTATTTGGAGCCGGGAGTTGATCGTTGGGATGGTTCAATCGTTCTCCATGTCAGGATGATGTAGGATGTACTTCTTTAGTCCGTTTTAGAATGGATGGTATGCACAGCTCGTGTAGAACCTACTCAAAACGATGAAGAACTCTGTTCTTTGCGGCTTTCCCCGAAATCCCTCGCCAGATAGGTTGGAATAGAATAGAGCAAGGCGGTTAAACAATGTAAAAAAATAGGTTTTAACATGCAATCTTACAAGTGCATGTGAAAGAAGAATAGTGGATGGGAAGATAAAATGTGGCCATTGTTTTTGTTATTCTGATCATTTAATAATGATTAAAAAAATCGTTCATAGACAATACAGTAGTGAAAGGGGGGCGGATGGCAATAGACCACAAGATAATGTGTTCTAGCCTTCAAAAAAGTAACGCCCACAACAAAAATTTCAGGATGTGAAAGAGAATGGGAAAAAAAACAATTTAAAGAAGAGTTAAATGAGTATTTCGGGTAAAGGGGTTGGCGTCAGTATAACATGGAGAGTGGACTTAGGCCTTGCTGACAATGAAGTCATCAGTCTTGAGCTCGGACTCTTTCTCAACAACAGTTTCGGCGGAAACAACCGCGTCATCCTTCTTGTCCTCAAAGTCCTTCTCAATGTGGTTGATCCTGCGGATGGTCTGGCCATTGATGACAAGCTCGTCATCAAAGTCGATGGTGTCTGGGTCAGGGTTCCAAGCGGCAGATCCACGAGGGATGTAGGTACCGGCTAAAACGATCACTCCGCCGGCGGTCATTGCAACAGCGGCAATCCAGATGTAGAGTTCGGTGATGGAGCGCTTCTCGTTGACGTAAACGTCACGGACACGGCCCATGAGGTTGTTAAGGATGAAGTAGAAGACAAGGTTGCAGATGTAGAGGAAGGCCATGACGGCGCCGAGGAGGGAAGTGGACCCGTCCGCGAGTTCGAGGTCGTGGAGACGGGATTGGGTGTAGGCGCCGATGGCGACGTCTCCACAGGACCAACCGAATGAGATGGTAGCTAGAATGATTTGAAAAAAAAGGTTTTAATTATTTTAATATGCATCAAACCAAATAAGAAGTTGAAGATCAGGGATTAAAAAACTTACCCATGATAGGGGCAAGGGCCCAAGCGTGGGAGAGGGTGTTATTGGGGTCCGCGGGCATCCAGTAAGGAACAACCCAAATGAGGAGGATCAAGATGGCATCGGCACGGAGGTAAGGAATGGGAGTCTTGACCTGCTTGGCCAAGAAAAAGACGAGGACGGCACCCATGGCTTCACCAAAGTTGGAACCGGCATTAAGGATCTGCTGGTAGTCGGTGTTCTTCAAGGTAATGCCAGAGTAGAAGGGGAAGACGGTACCCTCAAGGTATCTGTGGAGAATAAGAGGGATAGTGTCTTAAAAAACGCGTCAGAGACAACATTAATAGGGCGAAAAGAATACATACAGGCTGGGAGCAACCAGAAAAGAGATCTTGAGCTGCAAACGAGACGAGCACCGATCCAAGCGTTGTTGACAAAACCCTTGGCAAAGGTAGCGATTTCTCCGGCCCAAGTGACCTTCTTTCCAGACTCAATTTCCACCCTGCGCTTCTCAATCTCCTTTTGAAGACGCTCTTCACGCGGCTTGATGAAAAAGAAGATGGAGGAGGCGATGGCAAATCCGACAGTGATGATGGCAGGTGCGTAACCCCAACCAAAGTAGGAGATCCAGTTGACGGAGAGGATGGCGCCAGTGGTACCTGCGATTTCCCACCAGAAGTGGACGGTGGAATCCATGATCTTCAACTTGACGGGGTCACCACCAACAATGTCGTTGGGGATGACACGGCGCATCAAGTCGATCATACCAGAGAAGAGACCGCAGACGGGGAAGATGAGGTAGATGAGGTAAGGAGTCCAGGAGCCTACATACAGAAACAGACATCGTTAGCAAAGCTCGAATTATAGAAAGTGGTAAACGATGGTAGAATTACAAGGAAATTGAGCTTACCCAGTAACTTGCATCCCTGGAACCACCCGAAAGTTTCTGCGAAGGCCTACCACCGGTCGCACCCTCAAGAATGGGAAGGAGCATCAAAATGGACGCAAAGCAAAGAACTGTGGTTGCCATTATGGTTCCAGCACGGAACCTCTTGATGAGAGGACCAATGAGTAGGGAACCAATACATTGGCAGGCCAAGTTGATCGACTGGATGGTGGTCCATGTTAATCCAACATTAGGCCCAGGCAACTTGGTGACGGGGTTGTAGTCCATGCGACGGAGGACGATGCCGGACATGCATGCACCAAGGGTTTCCTAAGATAAGATACGCAGGTCAGTATGCCCATTATTGTAAAGCGCACGAAATGACGGTGAAACTTCAAAAACCAAATAGAAAAGAAAAATGGACGGACGCCGCCAAGAATACATGCGGTGTCTTGGCGTGGAGAGGCTTTGGATGGGAAATTACACTCACCAACACAAACTTATAGATGACGAGACCAAATGTGTAGATGGCAACATTACGAAGCTCCTCCCGTGTGAAGCCTTTGAAGTACTTCTCAACGAAACCCATCGCTGCTAAGTGAGTGATTTAGGATGAGGTTGATGGAGGGTGTGAGGTGGGGTGAGATACAGTGATGTGAAGAGGAAATCCCCTTCCCTATTTATACGTCCATCCCCAATAATCTATAAATAAATACCCTAGGTAATGAATAATTAAACCTTCTCGAACGGACTTGCAAAAAAAAGAAAAAAGAAAGAAAGAAAGAAAGGGAAGGATGAACGAGTGGAACGATGACATGATCCCATCTATCTCCCAGTCAATTAAAATTAGAGTTTTGGACGAAGTACCACAAAGCTCGGGAAGTTTAAGGTTGGTGGTGGTACTAAAACCAACCCGAGAATGTGGTAACAGGCCCTTTTTTGTTGAACGGCATTTGAATGACACCTTTTCGTTGGTCAAAGGTCTCCGAAGGAAGGGCGTCGGGAGAGATGTGCCCAATAAACAAACTCAACAATAAAGACACACTATATAATAATACTCCGCTTCCGTGAACCTTAAACGTTTTATTCATTTTGGGAGTTTAGGTTTTGGTTTCACATGTTCCAGATGGATCAAATGAAGAAACCCTCGGGACTCCTTGTAAATATAATAATAATAATAGCATTTAGTACATACGATTAGAAAATATTTACAGACTAAAAACTATTTGGTGTATATTCCTTAATCGTCATTTCTTTCGATTATTTACCATTGCTAAATTATTAAATGTTCAGGTACAAACGATCATTAAAATATTGTTACGATTGAGCAATGCGCAAAGGACTTCCGCGCGTTCCTTACATTCCTGTGGGATGTCAACTGCGCCTAAATGGTTTTGGTGCCGACACTGTCACCCGACGAGCCAAACAACACGCGCCTTACTTATGGCCATAGTTATACAACAAACACTGAAAACCATCATGAATCGCCAAGAATTTCCTGATGAGATCAGGGCCGTCTCAAATGTCCCTAACGGGGTGTCCGGCCAGTCATTCATGGCTGTTAAGAAAGTGCTGTGCTGTATGGGTTTTAGCGGAAGACCTCACATCCCCGAGCAGTGGTTTCCTCCTTTACTTAATTTCGGAAGAGCTTGTGAGCGGGATTTGAAGGGATAATGGATTATGTCCTTCCTTCCGAAACATTTGAAACTCGTCCCTGATATGGGCATGATGTACCCGTCTTTAAGTTGTTATTCCCATCTTTACGTTGTTTATCGTCCCATTGCTGATGAACTTGTCGATATCGGCAAACCTTCTTAAACTGGCCATAAAATTATCCTTTATCGTTTTTAAAGTCTTAATGCGTGTTCGATCGAAATCATGCTTCCTTTTTTTGGGGGTCATTGGTAATGATCCTGGTTGACACCGCGAACACGCTGTATTGGAACACCGTACCCCGTCTTTCCTTTAATTTACGTTCATGCCCCTCTTCTAATTATACATAAGCCGTGTAGTGAAGTGAAATCCCAGTTCTGTACAAAATACTGCCAAATCATCAAAAGTAAACATTATTTGATATGTTTATACACACGGGCTATATTTTATAATCAACCCATTGAAAACAAAGACTTGGAAGATTGGACAAGAAGAAAAATCGCTTTACAGACAGAAGGTGTAAAAGAAACCGAGCAACCGAGAAAGTGTGAATTGTAAACATAAAAAAGAAATAAGAGTGCAACCAGATGAGAGGGTGTGGGAATAAACTTGAAAACATGCAGAAAAAAAAAAGAAAGAAAAATGTGTGGGAGTTTACAACATCAACACCACAACCACACCCAAAAGACCCGCAGACCCAATCGTGTTCATGGAAGCTCCACTCTTGACTTTGTCGTCAGACGGAGAAGTCCCAGGAGATGTCGTCGCAACTTGAGCCGGTTTTGGCTTCGTCTCCTCCATCGTCGGCAAATCCTCCTTGGGGTAGTCAAATTGCTTGATCGTCATTCCAGCGTTGCTGACAAGCGAAGAGTTGCTGGCAACTTCCATAGCAGCCTTCCAGGGATCCATACCTGCCGCGACGGCCTTCTGACGGGCTTCGACGACGGTGTTGGAAAGTGCCACAGGAATGGGGAGGGAGGATTTGTCTATCGAGCAATCGACTCCGGTGTAGGGGGAAACGCATTGACAGCCCATAGAGGTGCACCGACCACGAGCGGAGCAGTCGTTAACACATTGGACGTGTTCGCCGAATCCAGCTTGCTGACGGACAGTGGAAGCGGCTTCAACGTGGACAGGGTTAAGGGAATCGACGGCGTATCCTGACAGAGCCTCACAGAGAGAAGCGAGGGTTCGACGGGTCGTCTCAGAGAAGGCGTAGGTACCTGTTGTGAGAACATCGGTGACGCAGGTGTGGATCTTAGAGCGGAGGTGTTTGGGGCAGATTTTCTCGCAGCCAGGGATGGTGAGGATCTTTTTGCAGGTGTCTTCAGCGGTCTTGATGTCAACGGGGGCCGGGGGTTTGTAGTCCCAGGGCTTGGGGACGATGTAGCCAGATGGTTCGGAGTCTTCATCGTCTTCGTCATCGTCGTCTTCGTATTCGGGCGACATGGGAATAGTGGTGTAGGTTGGTGCTGGGGTGGTCGTTTTAATGGCGAAGATGGACGATGTGATGATAGGGGGGACAGTAGAGGTTGGGGTTGGGACTTGGTAGGTGTATTCATCAGGTGTGTAGCGAGGCAAAGTACAGGTGGTCTTTGTGGTTGTTGTAGTAGTGAGAGCTGGAATTGTAGGAACAGTGGTTGGGGCGACGACGGAAGTGATGACGACGGGTACGGTTGACGTGGTTGTCGTTGTGTAAACAACAGGGATTGTCGTGGTCGTGTAGATGGTTGTCGTGATGGCGGCGATTGTAGTTGTCGAAGCAGGGGCGACTGATGTAACTGTGGAAGCGATGACAGTGGTACCAGAGGAGGCGTAGACGATGGAGGTAGAGGTGACCGGAGCAACTGATGTAGTGATGGCCGGAATAGTTGTGACGACAGGGATGGTCTGAACAGTACTGGTTGTGATGACGGTAGGGGCAACAGTTGTCTGAATGGTGGTAACAGCGGTGGTTGCAACGGTGGTGGCGTCAGCTTTGGAAGTGGTAGTCTTGGCAGGGCATGACTTGTAGGTAGTTGCTTGGCAACCCTTAGTAGGCTTGTACTTCTCTTGAGGGGGAACTTCTTCCATCCGACCTTGTAAGTCCCCTTGAACATGTTGCTATCATCCTTGACCATCCAAGAGTCACCCCACTCATTGACGTCCTTGGAATTCTTGTGCGAAAGAACCTTGCCGTTGGAGCAGAGGAGCTGTTTGTCGTATTTCTTCTCTTGGACGTTGCAGAGACCGCCGACTTTGCCGTAGTAACCAGCTTGAAGAAGGATGTTGACGTCGAGCCAGGAGACACCCTTCATCTCACCAACGTTGACAGTGATAGTGGAACCATCATCAAGCTTGAATTCCCACTTGTCAGACGCGTCCTTATCCCTCGGGGTGTAATCCATACCCTCAAGATCTTCCGAGAGTTTCTAAAAAAGTAAAGACAATTAAAACTTTGTTTTAAACAAACTCTTGGTTGAAAACTAGAAAAGCTACTTACAGTAAGCCTGGTTTACCGTATTTTTTGAGATCGGTTTTGTCGTATTCGCCCTTCTTGGCTACAGAGATGACCGCCGCGCTCTCGCCATACCGAATGGCAATAGCGCCAATACATGTAGCCTTCGATTCGGGCGTAATCAAGCAAGGGTACTGATACGACTGCATTCCCAAATAATATATCCATCATAAACAGAGATAGAAAACATTAATAATTGCTCACCATCCAAAAAGAAAACTATTTGAAAGAACAAGAACACACCTGAATCGACAACCAGTCCGAATCGACGAGATGGAAGATACCCTTTCCTTGGTGGTCAACCTTGAGACCGTTGAAGGTCACAAAGTGGGGATCACCAGAGATGGTGCAGGTACCTCCAGGGAACTTGTATCGTTTTCCTTCGTATCCTTGTTTGCAGCCCACGTAAGGCTCACAGGGTGCGTCGACGGTAGCGACAACTTCGATATCTGCATCCTTTTGGTCCTCGTAGAAGTCGGGAGTAGACACAACGTGAAGGGTTTGAGGCTAATGCAATTATCATAGAATTAGAGAAAAGAAGCACACGGTGTGATATAAAACATAGGTGTTTACCTTATTCCAATCAGCTGGGTTGAACACGAGCGTATTCTTCTCAAACGACATCCCCTTTCCATCCAAGAACACAGTCACCTCACTCTCGGGTTTCTTTGCAAGTCTCACGCTAAACGGTGCATCGAAGCTATTGTCGTTCATCTGGAGTGTCGGTGGGTCAAAGATCAAGAACGGCGTCGTCGAAGTGCATGATGGTGTTGGGCCTTTCGCGAGTGGACTGGATCCGACGGGAGATGTGTTATGTTTTTTAGGGACGGCGCTGACGACCTGAGTGCATGCGAGTGCGAGAAGCGCTAGCCTTGCAATGTGGGAGAAGGCCATGACTATGAAAGAATGTACACTCTGACTCTGCAGAGAATTGAAGTGGATGGTGGGTGGGAGTAGTATACAACGAAGAAAAAACAAGGAGAAAATGTGCGGTTCGCGATGCTCCTCTTATACCGAAAACAAACCCTTCATCCATATTTTAATATTTTAATATTTTTTTTTGGTGGGCCGAACACAAGAGGGCAAAGGCAACACCAAACGGCAATGGCCCTCAACGGCTAACCCATGTACCCCCCATTCAGCCTACGACGCCGCAGTTCTCGTCCTCATTGGTCCACATCCATGATTCCGTGCAACCGCCATGTCCGTGCATGGATTTGCATGGATAGTCAGGCCTTAATCGGTAAGTGCTTTCGCATTTTCTTCACCAATCATTTGGTTGTTTTTTATTCTCCGTGTTTCGTGATTTCATTTAAACAACTGAAACCTATTAGACACCCCTTGAAAAATGAAATGAAGGGGGTTAAAGTAAATGGGATTGCCTTCTTTAGAGGAGGTAAACTGATCTGAAGGGGATGAAACGTGTAATGGGAGCTTAATAGAGTAATATATTGCTTGCCTGATTTCTGAATGAGCCGAACTCTACGTGAATTACGCATTAAACGACGGTAGAATGAGAGGTGGCTGTGAGAAAGTCATGAAACATCGGTATTCATTTACCAGCATTAATTCAAGCAGGAGCTATGCGTCATGGAACTGTGTCAATAGCCAAGTTGGCAACACTACATCATCGTTTTAGTCAAGGAAAAGTCGGATGCGCCTAACGTCAAACGCTGATTTTATGAACGAACCATTATAGACCTTTGTAAATAAATGGTTCGTCCTTCATTGAAAGTTATACTGTGGGACAATTAATGTCAACTCAGCGCGTAGAAAGAGTATATGTCTTGCTTTTTGAGTCAGGATACGTATTATGCGTCATTCTGGCAATCATACGTGACTGGTGATTCTTGTGCCCACGGGAATTATCAAACATTACAGACCCTCGTGAAAACTTTAAGTGCGGATTTAATTCAAATCAGGATGGATTTTTGACTTGCGGCACGTTTCCCGTGATGTTGGCTTATCGTTTACACCATATAATTCAGGCGTCAATTTATACGCGATCAACGTACACTCGACACAAAAGTACGGGATTGATACTGTCATTAACGTGATGGCTATCGGCAATGTGTATGCTAGTCTTGCATACTTCATACCTGAGCAGATCTGTTGAAGAACGTTTATTGATCATCTCGAAGAATTGATCGCACATTACTCATTACATCTATAAATGACATCCCGACTTTTTGGTCACGACAAATAAGTGATCGAAGCTTACGCATCATGTATACGTATGAATTAATAAATACTAAATCATATTGGAAAGATCAATGTTACACATACATAAAATGAGATTTTGTGTAACTTTCATAAGAAGAACCCCAGACTGCAGTGATTCCTGCCGGAGCGGACATGGAAGAAAAAATGAAGTAATTGGATACCAAATTTATACGATGAAAGTGTGAATAGAGAGAATATCTCACCTTGAGCCACACTGTGATAGTATGCGTCATCGATGATGATTCTTTAGTTATCCACGTAACCAAAATATGTAAACACAGGTAATGAAGAACAGGATCGGCGGTACTGCAGCTCTTATCGTTGACTATGGAAAAGCTTATGTCGCAGCTCTTCTACGGGCTCTTCTGTTTCCAAACACCGAACGTACTCGCACACAGCCGCTTTACTCAAGCTGAATACAACGTAGATAGCTCAGGGCTCTGCAATATGAATAGTGTTGCGTGTTTATTGGGGGTGCAGAAAAGTTTAAGGAATTCCGATTATATGTGCAGTATAACTGTTTAACTTCATTGAACCAAGAGTATACAATAGGGTATGTTATGCTTACCTTTCAAAGGAGTGTCGCGTATCATCAAAAGCATGGTGAACATTAATGCAAAACCATTGTTATGGTATTAATGAAGAATAATAGAGTAAAGCGTACATTTACCTAGTTTGTTAATTAATAGTGCTTTTTCTTTGTTGCAGGGCGGGAAGACGGGATCACGGGTGAGGCAAATGGGGCCGGGTGAAAGTAATTGCCACCATTATTTTTACATCTTACGTAGGGGAAAGAAGATAAAGCTTATTAAATGGCTATTATTTGTTGATGTTGACGGTGTAAGGTGTTGGTAATTATCCAACCTCAATTACCCAACGTTGCTGACGCCTTTATACCACACAGAATATAGAGCTCATGCATCGTCTCCCATTATTATTGCAGTCTGTTCCGACAAATTAAAAGCACGTCTGTATTTCCTCCTTAATCACTATAGCACCTACGGTTGTCCATCTTTTAACAAGGTCTTCCACACCCTCAAATTTCGTACTGCATTATGGTTGACTCCATATCGACACCATTATCTCTGCCGTGGTGCTGCTTGCAAGATTAATGCAGTTGCAACGATGAATGTAAGCTTGCTCGACGTACTTAATGCATCATAAATCCAAATTCATATGCATCTTTCCTCCACGTCTCTACTAAGCTGCCACCAGTGTAATTATAAACATAACCATGATTGCCCCATTTAATGGTGAAGACCGTTTTGCCAAGTAGGTTGAAACAAACGCATACAAATGTTGTGCAGGTTGGTTCATTCACCATTATTCTTCATCGATAGCCTACATTATTTCGGATTCACATCACAGTGTAATATATGTTTTTGTTTAGTTAACTACTGTAGTGTGGGGAAGTTGGCGTACGGTGAACTTTCGAAAGTGCTGCTTTACATTCTGATAGGTGATTGATAAATGACTTAGCCTTCGTTTCGACGTATGTGCACACACTTTATTGTTCTTTTTCGTATGTGTGTGCATACTTATCTTGGAGTAAGGTTTTGTTGTATTTGGTAAGAGCTGTTTGCGGTGGACATGTTTGGTCTTAAACTTATCATACATGTGGTGTCATTCTCAATGTACGAAACGGAATTAATGGAACCATGGTGATTGTTTTTTATGCTTGACGTGAATTTTTAAGAAGCGTGGACGATTCTCTAACGATTCGTCCATATATTTTCTATCTAAAAGATTTGCATCTCACCTTCTTGCTATCTTTGTTCAAGCGTTCTTAACGATTCCTATAGTCGACCGTGGAGGCCTCTCAAGGCTGTGATCACAGGAAATAGCCTATGAATGGCTTTTCGTTGATGTCGGAGTGTTAGGTCGTTCTTAAGGACGATATGGTCAATATCGCTTTGTTTCGTTTCTAAACTTTTTTGTAAAAAGATAAGTGGGATAGGCATGGGAAAGTGGGCTCAGTTATTCTATTCAGATTTAATTTGGAGTGATTTTAAAATATAACGACGTGTACGCGTAGAAACTTTACGCGTTATTTTATTTTAAAGACGCGCCGCTATATAAATAAAATGTCCACAAAGTAAATTAAAGTTCTTCACGTGAGACAGAAGAAAAGGGCTCACTGCCCCCCCTATTGTGTGTAGTACAAGCAATTCCTTTCTGGCTACACAAATAGTAATCTTACCACCAATAATCAGGAGAAGGTGGAAAGGCAACAACGTCTTTTTTTTCTTTTATGAAGTAGAGATCTCTCACCCCCACTATTATCCCACCCCTCTCTCTCTCTTACTCATCGTCCCGTCATTCCGTCATCGTTCAATCCGTCATCCATCTATTTCTCATCGTTCTGATACGGGGGCATCAAATCCTATCAAGCAGCAAGTTGGGAAAGGACATAAAGGAAATTGAACATCCATCAACCGTTACCCGTCAACGTCAAAAATAGGATCGGGAAAGATGATGGGCATCTCCTTCATCGCGTCATCCTCTCACTCTTCTGCATCACCTCTACACAGGTGCATGCTCAGAATGGTAAGGGGCATGCAAGTCTATAATTCTATACTCCGATGGCTTGAGTCTCATAGCAAATTTGAAATGTTGGAGGGATGGGATCTGGAGCAATAGAGTTTTTGTTGGAATAGAAGACGTTGTTGTAGGTGAAGGGCGATGGACGATCTGAGATCTATTAAATCAATGAAGGGATAAACAAGCGGTGTCAGTGACTGAGTTCAAGGAACCAAAAGGATAATAACCAGCGATAGCAATATAGATGCGAAACCCGCCTGTCCACGAAAATATCTATCTCAATTCTATGCCAACGACATTATTACTCCTTCCGCCATTCCTACACTATCACCTTTCTGCCTTTCTATATTTATTCCTCTTTTATCCATTGACACCAGAAAGCTAACCCGTCCTTTCCAGCCCCTACCTCCCTTAGACTCTTCGGCCTCGCAGGCTCTCAAGATGCAACCTCTGAAACAATTCGCCTGAAATCTCTTCTCACCTCCTTTGAACAAGCAAACTCAGTCGCCGTCGCCGTCGACCTCGTCAATCTGCCTGAAGACGAATACCGTGCTGAATTGAAACGGAGATTGGATACAGATTCTGCAGATGTTTACATTGTGGAGCACAGTTGGGCTGCCAGTTTTGAAACGTATTTTGCGAATCTGTTTGACATTGACGGGTTGGCGCCGTTGAGTGCGCAGTTGGAAGGGCAGATTAAGGAGGCAAAAGAGTTGAATAGGAACGGGGAAAAATTGAGTAAGTATTGTTGTTGTTGTGGTTGAGTAACTCTGGTGGTCTTATTGCGGGGAGCCAATATTTCGAAGTGTTAAGTGGTTTTCTGGGGGTTGGCAGAAATATTTCGAACATGAATGCTGCTTTCCGAAGGACATTACTTGGTGGATTTCTACGAATATTTACCGAAGGCGTCTGTTCAGATTTACCTCTACTCGATGATGGCTCTTTCTCAGGAGTGTCATTGTTTTCGTTCACTGATTCTATTATGTCCTGATCATAAATCAGTTCAATTAATCTCTTTTTTAAAAAATAGTTGCTGCACCATTCTGGGCTGATTTCGGTGTCCTTGTGAGTACACTTGATTTTTTCCTTTGTTCTCATTCATTACTATATGCCAAACTAAGACGACATAATTAGTACTACCGCACAGACATTCTCTCCAGCCTTGGTGTATCCTCTCCACCCCGCACATGGACTGAAGTCCAAACAATCTGTACCGACTACATCTCCCGCAACTCACAAAACAACGGTTGCTTCCTTACCGCCTTCCGGAGTACGTATCCCCATCATTCTCCGTTCTCCCTTTTTGACCCCCCCCACTTTTGACTAATCTTTTCTTAGATCAATCCGCCCTCTACGCCGCCTCGGAATGGTTATTCACGTCGTCAGATCAACCCCTTGTACTTGGTGGACTGACGTTTAACTTTAATGACACGAATGTGGCGGAGATTTTGGCCAGGATTAAGGAGTGGAGCTACACCGGGATTATTAATCGGGACTCGATCAATTATAGTTATGACCAAGCGGCCGACGAGTGGGTTAGGGGTAATGGAGTCTTTTTCCAGGTAAAATCAGCGTGTTCATTAATTTTTTTTCCCTTCTTTACTTTCTATTTGTTATCCACTCTATGGTCATCAGTCATTTAATGTAATCGGCATTATATATTCAGGGTCGTGCATCCCACTATCAACGTTCCAGCACTGCTTCTCAACTCAATGGTCGATGGAATGTGACAACCATTCCTGGACGAACCAACACCATGTCTGCCTCTTCCATCTCCGGATACCATCTTGCTATTGCCGAGAAATCGCAAAACAAGCAACTCGGGTTGAGATTGTTGACTTTTTGAACTCTGAGGCTGTGCAAAGAGATCGCGCTTTTACTTTTGGGGATTCCGTCGGCTTGGAGTTCGTATGTGGGGTCAAACAGTGAGTTACACTTCTTTCTTGCTCTTGCTGGAAATTTCAGTATATGTTCTAGTTTACTTCCCGTTATTATCTTCTAACTTTCTTTTTTTTATTTATGTAGACGCTACTCTCTGCACAGATCGCATCCCCCTGCACAGTCCTCCGCTCCATCTCCAGCAACAACCAAATTGCCGTCCTCCCCGCTCCAAAGTCGGTTCCCTCTGGTTAACCCTCTCTGACTCACTTATCCGTGACCTCCGCGCCTTCTTCAACAACCGTACCATGTCCGCAGCAGAAGGTCTCGCAGCAGCTGCCACCAACATCCAAAACCTCCTCTCATCCGTCCCTACGCGTCCATCAACAACCACCACTCGATCTACAACCGCAGCCCCTTCTCCATCCCTCGAATCAGCACCTTCTACCGCAACACCCGTCGTTATGATCATCTCGGGTATCGTTGCTGGAATCGTTGCAATCGCTATCGTCGTCGCTATCCTCATTATCCAAAAACGTAATTCACGTTGGCCCTTTCAATAACCCCAATGCCGCTATCTCCCTCCGTCCCTCAACATCCCTACAGCGACGAATTTTACGGAGACTCCCTCAAATCCCCACCTCCGCAGCCTCTCCTGGCAAATACGTCTGGGAAGCCGCCGCAACCCCTCAAACAACCACCATGCTCCAGTCGCAGACCTCTAAATCCTACGCCTTCTCTTCTGACTATGATTCCGTCACTCGTGGTGGAACACTTCAACACCGGGATACGTTTGTGTCGAATTTCGGCACCGCCTATGCCTGCTATGCCAATCAGGAATATGACGCCGAGTGTTGTTGGGAGTGATGGGTACAGGAGGGAGGAGAGTGTTAGGGGAGGCGCGGTGCCTATTGTGGAGAGTATGGGGAAGAGGCATGCGGTCGTGTATCCGTTTGAACCGACACAGATGGATGAAATGCCCTTGAGAGCGGGAGATAAGGTGTTACTCAAGACTGCTTATGATGGTAAGTTCCATCAACTCCATATGTTGAAAGTTTCTTTATTTCCACCTGAATATTATTTCTAACCTGATTGAAAAACAGACGGCTACGCATTCGGCGAAATGGAAACTCCAGAAGGTCTTCGTTCCGGCGTCTTCCCCCTCGCCTGTCTCATTCCAACGGCGGTACACTCGGCGACTCTGTCATCTCCCCGTTCTCCGGCCCAGGCACCGCCTCCTCCATCTCCACCATCTCCCCCGTCCCCGCTCACCTCCATCACGCCACCTCCATCTCCAGCACCACCTCCCCCACTGGCGGTCAAGTGATTGCATCCGACAGTCCTGAGGCGTTGTTGATGACGGGACGTATCACGGAAGACGCGTACCTGAGAATTCGGAATGAGAGAAAGAACGGGAGGATCGACAGATTGCGGCGTTGAAGGAACGGTTGATGAGAATGGAGGCTGGGGATCCTGATCGTGAGAGACTGCAGAAACGGTTGGATGAACTTGAGTTGGGGGTTTTATGATAGAATGTAACTCGTCCCGCCTCCCTTTTCCTTCCCCCCCCCCCCCCTTCTGTCTATCGTTTTGTATTCGTTCAAGAAAAATCTTTTTGACTTTTTTCAATATCTTTAGTTTGCGACGAAATTATTTCTTCTCACCTTTTTTTCCTTTCCCATACCTTTTAATTGTTTGTTTTTCGCGCGCCATACTCTCAAGTTTTTGTTTTTTTTGACGCTTTATTTTTCTTTTCTGTGCCCATTGTCACGATTTCCTTTTTTTTATTTTCGTTGCCAGCCTTTCGTTACCACATTGGCTGGCATGACGTTCTTTCCGTTTCCCTTTTTTCGGTTTTCAGTTACAAACACTTGAGTTGTTTTCTTTTTGGGAGGATTATAAATATAGATGCTGAGTTTTGTCATGAGTATTAAACGCGTGAAAAAAGGGCTAACGGGCCCACTTTTCTCTGTCAAGCATAACCTGGTGGGTGCCATCATCGGGTGTTCACGAAAACAAAAAAGGGTAAAGCGTTACTCTGCCCAAAATATGGTGTGGTTTATGCTAAATAATGACTATATTTATTGCCTTGAAAAAGTCTGATCTTTCACGATATGTTGATCAATAGCAGCAGGACTCGCCGCACCCGGTGTTGGGTAAGGCATAACCTGCCCGTCCACATTTGGGACATGAAGAAAATCCAAAACCTCCATCTCATCCGCAAGGTCCGTCCCCTTCTCCACTTTCAAAACATCATGACGATCAACACCCTCTTCCCCGTCGTTCACCACAACTCGCTTCCCATCCACATCAAATCCACCACTCTCTTCCCCGTCTTTCACCACAACTCGCTTCCCATCCACATCAAATCCACCACTCTCTTCCCCGTCTTTCACCACGCTTCGATTCCCATCCATATCAAATCCTCCACCATCCCCCGCTTTGACCATAACTCGCTTCCCACCACCTCAAATCCACCACTCTCTTCCCCGTCTTTCACCACAATTCGATTCCCATAGACCCCAAGCCCCTCCACAACCTCCATCATCTCCCTCACCCCCACCCCACACGTCCGCCTCGCCACCTCGGGCGTGATTTTCCGCAGCGTCCACAAAACCCCTCCAACAGGTTCCAAAGGATGACACCCCCACCTCGCTTTCAACCCCGCAGCCCCCATCTGCACCAAAAACAACACTCCAAACACCGCAATCCCCGGATGAACTCTCACATAAAGCTGTTTGACCACCCTCCCCGTCGCCATGGCGCCCACCACCACATCAACGGCAGCATCGAGAGGGAGGATGGAGAGGGTGCCGTTGGGTGTTTCCACGACGACGCGGGGTGATGATGAGGAAACGGTGGACGGTGGAGTTGAGTGGAGAGGGAGGCGGGAGGGTGTTGAAGGTGAGGTAGATTTGTTTCAGGTGGATGGAGAGGAGATGAGCGCCGATTTCGAGTTCAAAGGCGTCCATGTGGTTTCGACATCGGATGCCATCGAAACAGGGTCCTGCGTTGGGGTCGAGGCTGACGCGGTATTCAGAGAGGAGGGTTGGGAGGGTTTCTGGGTTCATGAGGTTTGTGAAGGCGGTGGGAGGGAGAGGGATGGAAGGGGTTGTGGGTGTGGTTTTCCAGGTGTAGATGTTGGAGGTGGCGGTGACGTTGTGGTGGAACCAGGTTGTGTTGAGGAGGCAAGAGAAGCCAAAAAAGGTTTCGTTGAAGGTGAGGACGGTGAGGATGGTGGAAGGGGTGGATGGGGGTGCGCAGATGGAAAAGTTGGTGCGAAAGGAGGTGTCGGTGGGGATCATGGTGTTGAAGGCGTTAGGAGGACAGTCGGTTGAAGAGAGGATGAAAGGGGTTGATGATGGTTTGCCGCAATCCACGGTGGACTTTGCAAAGATTTGGGTGTATTGAAGACTCCGTAACGAGTCCTTTAAGGATATACTGATGGAAGGAACGTCTCCCGCGTCAAGAGCAAAGGCCGTTGTTGATGTATTGGTTCCCCGCTGTACACCGTCCATGAACGAAAAATCCTCTAAATGGGGTGGAAAAGGAAAGGATCCAACCGCTTCATCCAGGTATTGAGATTGACAAAGACTATCCCCAAAACAACGCCTCGTCCCATTCACAACAACATCAACCCTGGATTTATCCAAAAACCCATCCATAAAGGTCATTCGAATGGTCCCAGCCCACGCTTCCGTATGCTCGTCGACCACAATAGCAAGTTTATAAAGCGCCAACAACACCAACGTGAGCACAGGAATGACAAGGACGATAGCGATATTACTACAACGACGTTTTCGCAATGCAGACCGTTTCCATATCAAATCCGATGTACCAAACTGAACCGCCTCGATCACGGGTAACGCCACCCCTCCTTTCTCGCCGCCAACCCAGCAGCAATGGCGCCTTCGATCGTCCACAAACACCCTCGCACAATGAATCCAATGGTGAAACCGACGACGGTGGTGATGAGTTGTTGGAAGAGCGGGATCTGGGTTCCCTGGGTTGACCAATTTCTCCAAAAGGTTGAATTGGTGATGCCGATGAGAGCGCAGAGGAGGATCGTCATGGGGGCTTTGGCGAGGATAAAGAGGAGAAAGGCTATGAAGGTGGAGCTGGTGTTGGCATTGTCGTCCCATTTGGTTGAGGTGATGGGAGGGGAACGTGATCTTCGAGGTGGCGCGACGGGAGTTGCTTCGGTTGTCATCTCACTAGGTAGCTGCAGCGGTTGATGGCGGAAGAAGGACGTCTTGATTCATAAAATCCTGTCACCCACTTTACGTAGCTGATCCCAAGAGGTATTTTAAAAGTAAAATGACCTACACCCACTCTCTCGCTGTGTTCAGTTTAAAGTGGATGGAGAGGAGCTTTCCATCAACCTCACATCTCTCTCACCAATCATCACCTTGAGCGATACTTCTGGAAACAACGCTTGACAATAAAAGTCGGACTAAAATTTGATCTTACGGTCAAAGTTGAAGAGAATGTTATCGTCCAAATCAAAGGCCGAATCGCGACTCAAATCCATCATATCTCCACAAAAGCTCCATGAATCGTGACATAGAAAAAATATTCCACGATCAAGTCTGACACAACCAGGACGTTCAAAAAAAGGAACAATGCTCTGGAGGCAAAGAAGAAACATTGGTTGAAAGATGCTAAAATGTCATAATTCCAAAACCGATCTCAAAGTTACCATTCGAGGTCTTTAATGGCTTCTGACACGGACAATATATACTGGAAAAGTGAGGTAGATGCCTGTCATCTGGAACCATGTTTGGACCTACAAGAAAATATGAGTAAAAGTAATAAGAGTTTTGAAAGGATTAAGAACATTTGCGGAAAGAACAAGGACAGCATGCCAACTTTTTTTTCCGTTGTATTGACTCTTTTTTTGTTGATATGATGGGCCGTTCAAGCCCATTACAGCGTATTTATATAAAGTAAAAATGTAAAAAAAGTTACAGTGACTGAGAAACAAAAAAAGGTGGTGATGATGTTCAAAAGGTATGAAATGCGAAAAACCGTATAGAAACGTTAAAGAAGATGATTATAGAAAACGCACACCCAACTCCAACAAAAAAAAAACCCCCTCCTCTAGACGAAAAAAAGGTGATGGGGGGGGGGGGAAAGGGGAGGTAATAAAGATCAGCTACTCGGCATCCCATCATCCTTAAACACAATCAACGCTCCGACAATGGCACTTCCGATAAACACGATGGAGATAAAGAACCACAAGACTCCCCAGACTTGGGGAGGCATGCATCCGTTGCAGCAGATACGGGAAAACTGGGAGGCGTCGGATTCGTTGACTTTACGAATGACGAGATCCTCGATAATGTCCCAGACGGCGTAAAGGGATGACATGACGCTAAATGAGAAAGAAAAAAAAGGAACAGAAATAAAGTATATAAAGAAAATAGATACCAACAGAAAACGTTAATACTTGCGAATAAGAGAATAAAAGAAGCGGAAAAGAAATGATGAGACTTACCCCAAGAATAACACAAAATACCTCAACCCAATGGAATTCTCCAACCACCACAATAATGCAATCATTCCAACAAACAACACTGTGATTACACGTGCAAGCCAGTTCCGTGCCCAGAATAAGGTGAGGAGCATGACGATACCCACGACCACGGCGACGATTTTAGAGGCAAGGAGATTGAAACCACTGAAAATCATGATGGCCCCAAAAAAGGCAGAGGAGAGGTATCCTGAGAAAGCAAAAAGAAAAAGAAAAGGTAGGGTAAGAAGGTTAGAAAGAGAAAAAGAAAAGACAAAAGTTGGGGCAAGAGGGGAAGGAGAGAATACATGAGAGCATACATACCAGCTGGTAAACTCAAATACATATTCCCACCCAACATTTTAGTCAACCCTCCCTCATCGGGATCCAAGGTGATGCTCAAGACTCTAGCGCCGGTACAGCACCCACACTGGCATGCCCAAACTCATGCAAAGCGACGGTAAAGACCTTGAATGGCCACAGGATGTATTTGATGACGGGGATGTGCCATAGGATGAGGATGATGGCAGCAAAGCCAGCGATAAAGTAGATGGTGCGGAGTTGATCTGGTGAAGGGTTGAGACGGTTGGAGATGTCGGTAGAGTTGAGTGAGCGGGAGTGGAGGATGTGGATTAAGGTTGGAGAGAGGATGACGGCATAAGTAGTTTAGTAGTGGATTGTTATGGGGAGTAGGATGATTAGGTGTTGGGATGCTGATGATGATGATGATGTGAATAGACTATTAATAAAGTAAATTGAAAAAGACACAACAAACAACACTTGAGAATAATATTAATATCTAATAATTAATTGAAAATTAATTAATGTTTCAAGCCACAAAAGGAAGGAAGGAGTGAAATGATGATTCCTTGGCTCTTGGGCTATGAAATATAACCAAGTAAATATTTAAATATTTACCATGTAATAAATATCTTACACAGCCTCACTTGTCATAATATTTGATATGCCTGGTGGTATTTTGTTTATAATATAGCTAAGTCAATATTCCAACTGATATAAGTCAATATTCCAACTGATATGTACATTCATTCATAAAAAGAGGCGACGTGTTCTTATTGCAATATTTATTAAAAATAAAACACACACACACAAGGGACAAAACACCAAAATGAAAAAAAGGTTTCCCGTCACCCCAGTCCCCCCCCCCAAAAAAAAAAAATAACCAAACTCGCCTCCCTGTTGATTCAATACTAAATCGGAAAGGAACAAAGAGATAGAAGCTCTCAAAAGATCTAATAAAGACGTAAAAGAATATATCCATCACACGGAAACAAAGCTTTCTTTTTTGTTCAATTCACCACCAAAGAATGACCAGATTAAAGAAAAGAAAAAAAGCACCCCATGAATGGAAACATCCCCTTGCAAGGTTTTTACTTCTTCTTCTTGAGCTTCTCGAGCTTCTCCTTCTCAAGATCCCTGAAAAACTTTTCCTCAATGGCCTTTGAACAAAAAAAAAAAAAGATTCGTCAGCATAACAACTTTCAAATAAAAAAAAATACGAAAAAAATAAACGCGCAAAACAATATATAAAAACATTTTAAAAATAACTCACAGCCTCCTTCTTTCCAAGCGCACCACCACCACCCCTGACGGCACCACCGTAGCTCGAGTCCATAGGGCTCATGCGAGCCTGCGCAGGGTCACTGGGCTTGGCGGGCTCAGCCTCAGCAGCAGCGGGAGCAGGGGCAGCAGGGGCAGCGGGCCTCTTTGCAATTTCCTCCTTCAACTTCTTGATGAGCTAAGAATTGAGAAACGAGGGGGATTAGATATACAAATTAAACGGATTGGATGGATACGAATGCAAGGAAATAGACTGAATTAAAAGAAGCTTTCATGTGATTTCATACTGTCTTGATGTATTCCCTCAACCGTCTTGCGACAATCCCCATAGCAGCATACTTTTTCTTATAGCTTCCTCGCCAAATCCATTGAAAAAAAGTCATTAACGGCGATCCTACTAGAAGCAACCGACCCATCACAAATCTCCACCCTCGCCCCTTCTTGGAGCCCCTCTCCACCACCCAAAGCCCTCCCCCTCCATTCTCATAAAAAAAACAAAACACAGAAAAACGCTCTACCAACCTCCTGGTCATGGTCATGCGCAAACTTCTCCTCCTGCGCAGCCTCCTTCTTGCAAAAGCACCTCCAGCGTCGCGAATGTTGGTGTAAGAGCGGACAGAGAGAGGGACGATGATGGAGGAGGAGGAGGATGCGGATGATGAGGCCTTGAGGAGGGTTGATGCGGATCTGGAAAACATGGTTGTGTGTTGTGTTGTGTGGTGAAGTGTTGAAATTGAAATTTTATCAGGTGGGGGGTAAGGTTTTTTTTGCAGTTTTTTTCGTGTTGGTATGAGAAATTAATTTGACGTGGGAGGTTTTAGAGGAAGGAAGAGAGTTTTGCAGTGAACTGTGTGATGCACTGATGGAGATGGATATGGAAATAACAGGATGGTTTGATGGATGGATGGAATGGTTTGATGGATGGATGGTAAATGTTGTTGGTTAATGACGACTAGTGAATGAGTAAAGTTGAATGGACAAGTGAGTGGATGGAATGGATGAGTGAAGGGATGAGTGAGTGAGTGAGTGAGTGAGAGAAGTCAATGAATGCTATATTTTTACAAGTCACTTTTGTACTGAGTGGGTGGAGAATAAGTAAACGTACATCATAATGACTCAATTTCAATGTCACATGTCCAATACTATCGGACAATAAATACTTTGTATTCATTACATATATATTTATTCAACTAACGCATATTCAGTCTAATATATTAAAATTCTCTAACACGTTAACAACAAGAAGAAAAAACAATAAGCAAAATATTTATAATAACGTAAAAAACCACAAAAAGAAAAAAAGAAAAACTACACGCGCTACCCCATCCTCCCCTTCACAACCCCCGAATCTCCCTAAACCCCTCCGCAATACAACTTTTCCTCACATCATGCCCATCCTCCTCAAACACCTCCAACCTCCATCCGCACCGTTCCGCCACCCCCTTCACACTCCCACAGGCACAAGCGTATCCTTCCCCCCATGTCTCGCCGTAACAGCATGCGACACCTGTTCAAACAAAAACCCGTCGGTCCAGTCCGTTCAATGCAATGCAAGAAATCATCAATCGATCCAGGCGTGCTGTATGGGAATGGGAGGAGGTGTGGGAGTTCGCGGATACATCTACAAAGGACCATGATGGTGGTGGTGGGAGGGTTGTGTTGACTTCAACG
The DNA here is from genome assembly GCA_025449115.1 of Chytridium lagenaria. Taxonomy (NCBI): domain Eukaryota; kingdom Fungi; phylum Chytridiomycota; class Chytridiomycetes; order Chytridiales; family Chytridiaceae; genus Chytridium; species Chytridium lagenaria. The sequence goes on from JAHLKC010000130.1 coordinate 87,293, forward strand.
GATGATGTGGTCATTTGGGGGGTTGTGGAGTTGGGGTTGACGTGTCTGCATCGCCTTCAATTCATCTAACCCTGGTGGTTTCAACGTCCCCTCCACTTTTCTTTCCACTCTCTTCCCATCTTGATCCAAAGCTCCCACCATCTTCAACGTGGCCATCTCAGCCTCGACCCCCGTCATCCCTGGATTTCTCGACATGACATAAGTGATGGCATTGAGTTTCATGAGGATCTGGAGTAACAAGAGTCCACCTTGATCTCGTTTCACAGGTTCCTCCGTCGTGGATGTGAGGGGCTCCGTGTCGTCTTCCGGGTCTTCGTCTTGGTATCCGCCGCCGTGGGAGAAGGCAAAGAGCGTCTTTTTGGTGGTTTTGAGCTTTTGGGGGTCGAGAAGGGCGCCGCCGCTGTTGAGAAGGAAGGCTCCGGAACTCGTGACAAAGTCGGTGATCCACTAGAGGGAATGGAAACAAAAAAAGAGTTTAATACATACATTGGAAAGGCACGGCATGTATACATTATCGCAGTAAAAAACTAAAAGACAGGGAAAAGGAAATATGTAAAGAAAGAAAAAACCAAGAAAATATGTAAAGAAAAAAAAATCAAAACAAAGAATATATGTAAAGAAAACACAAAAACAAAGCAAAAAGCCATCCGAAATTCCATGACCGATATGCCCTCACCTTTGCCGCCTTTGAAAACCCATTCACCACTCCCGCATACCCAGGATCCAACACCAACCTCTGCACGCTCGTCAAAGTCGTCACCACCGCTACCGTCGGCACAACCATCGAACTTTTCACGACCCACCCACATTCACTCAAACTCGGGGGCACCCAACAAGCAAACAACTGAATCGGCACATGATCCAGCACGCGATGAGGATACTGTTGGGCAAAGGCGAGAGAGTAGATGCAACCACAGGACATGCCCATTAAGGCTACTTTGGGGAGATGGAGATGGTCGAGGATGTGGAGGAGATGGTGGGACCAGTCGAGGAAACCTCCGCGCCAGGGGGTGGGCGTGGAGGAGGTGAGGAGGGGGTAGGTGGAGGGAGTGGGGAAGGTGGTGAGATCCCAGGGGTCGGAGAGGCCCATACCGGGACGATCTGGGACAATGATCTAGGTAGACGTGAAAATACGGGTTAGCAAACGCCATATTGCGCGGTAAAGTATCATGAGTTTTAAGGGGCATCATGAGGATTAAAAAGGTATGTAAACAAAAGAACATACTTTACACCCATTCGCCACCCCAAGATCATGCAACAACCACGCCAAAAACCTAGATCCATTCATACCCCCATGCACCACAACCGGAATACCATTAGGGTCTCCGCTGATGGCAACTGCGATGCGCCGGGTGGGTTTTGGTGGGAAGGGTGGAGGAGGGGATGGGAAGAATGGGGTTGGAGGTGCTGGTGCTATGCGGGGGAGATGTGGGAGATGGATAAAGATTCGGGAGGTTGGGGAGTTGAAGGAGGTGTGGACGGAGATGTAGGAGGGGTCGGTGGGATCTAGGGGGGGTTCGTCGGTCATGGTTTTTTTTTTCTTTTTTGGTGGTGAAGGGGTAAGGGAAGGGGAGACGTCCCTGAGAACTGAATGTTTTTGCTAATGTTACACAATATACTCTTTCCTTGACACCATCAATATCATCGAAGGCTTCTTCATCTTCATCCCTTCCAACCCCGTCTATTTCCATCATCACTGACGACACACAGCTACAAACTCATTCCACGTCTACATCCACCACCGCTCTTCCTACAACCGAAACCGATGCTGAACTGCAATCTCTCTCCAGCGGCGCTACGTTGACGGATGACGCGGAACTTTATCGGACGGTTGGGGTGCTGAGCTTTTGAGGGAAAAGACATCACCCTCCCGCATCCTACCGTGAAGATGTTGAATATTTTTCTGTGGAGATTGAGGACACGGGGGCTAGGTTGACGGATGACGCGGAACTTTATCGGACGACCACTGAGACAGTTGGTGAGGGTGCCTGAGCTTTTGAGGGAGCGGAAGGAACGACTTGAGGACATGAGGGGGAGGGGAGAGGAAGATGGAGGAGGAGTTCGGGGAGTTGAAAAGGAAAAGGGTGAAGGATGCTGAGGAGGTGGATGAGATTGAGGGTGAGTTTTTTTGGTGTTATTTTTTTCTATTCGTTTATGATTTGGGTTGAATAGACCTTTTATTTCCTTGTTCTTTTTTATTCTTTTTTAACCACGGCCATAGATTTTTGCATTCTTTTTTTAACACGGCCATAGATGGGATTTTTGCAATTCTATCTTTCATCTATATTTTATTTGTATTATTTTCTTTCTCTTACATTCATTTACGTTTCACGCACCCCAGCTTTCCTTTCGCCCCCTCCGTGCCCGCATGACTGGTTGTATTTGAAAAGCCATGATGGATGAGTTGAATGAGTTGGAGGTCACCACAAATCAGCTCGTCACGCTTTCTCTGGAGATCGACGAATTGCGAATGTAAAGCAAGAGGTTTTTGTGTGTGTGTTGGGAGAATGGGGGACGGGGGTTTACCCCCCCTTTTTTTTTTGTTGGGATGTTTCCTATAGAGTGTTTGAGAAAGATGCATTTTTGTTGGGAGTCGTGTAGACGCTGTATTTTTTTTCACCCTAAGCACATCACTTTTATGTTGTTTGTTCAGTTTAGACTTTTTTTTTCACATTAAAACGTAACTTGCACACCCCCTTCTTTTCTTCTTGACGCCAAACAGTCAAGTAGAAAGCTCAAGAGAAACCTGCCATCCCCTCTCTATCAACCGAAAAAGTGAGGGTGGACTCAGCGTTCATGCATCACCTGCAAGCATCAGCAAAATTTTCAAATCCCGAATGTCTTCACTCTTTCATCATCATCAGAGCTCTCATCCCCCTCTCATCCCTCATTTCTTTTGTCTTTGTCATTGTCAACTGGTGCCGTACTCCAAAAGTCTAACCAACTGCGGCTGGCGTGAACCATCGTGATTCCTTAGTGGTTGATGCTAGTGCCAGACTGGATGGCGACAGACAATGTCGAAAAAAGGATTGAAACTAGCTTGAACTTCTCCAATGGGTTGGGATGGCTGGTGGAGGTCTCCATTCAGACCCTAGACAGTGCTTCTTAATTCTCTTTTCTCTTTTTTTTGTCTTTTTCACTGTCAACTGGTGCCGTACTCCAAAAGTCTAACCAACTGCGGCTGGCGTGAACCATCGTGATTCCTTAGTGGTTGATGCTAGTGCCAGACTGGATGGCGACAGACAATGTCGAAAAAAGGATTGAAACTAGCTTGAACTTCTCCAATGGGTTGGGATGGCTGGTGGAGGTCTCCATTCAGACCCTAGACAGTGCTTCTTAATTCTCTTTTCTCTTTTTTTGTCTTTTTCACTGTCGACCCAATCGAGTTTTATGCAGGTAATGGAAGGAATGTTGTACTTTGGAGTTGAGTGATAAGGGGTTGCGGTGTTTAGATGTGAGTGGATCTATTGCTTTTGATTGATTACTTGGTAACCAGAGACTCATTTCTTTCTCTTTTGGCGAGGTAAACTCGACTTGAAATAATACGATATTTTTGTCGCTATGGACTTTGAATGCGTTTTACGGTTGTCGATGCGGTGTTTATGTTTTTTTTTTTTTTAGCTGTCAAAACGAGACCATTGTTATCCAGATCGTTATTGGCCTTTAAATAATGAAACGAATCTGATTATAAGTCATGGGGAGAGAAAGAAAAAAGAAACACAAAAGACAGTGTCTCACTTGAAATGGAAGGTATCGACACATCTGACCCCCGCTTCATAACGGTCAAAGAATCCTTTGAATCCCCATCCTCCCGCATCATCCTCCATCTCCGCATCCTCAAACGCAACCCTAACCTCGACGTCGCTTCTGTCCCTGATGTTCCACGCCGCACCACACGACGCATCGCTGTAGCCATCACCGGTGATCCCACCGGTATCCCCATGTTCGTCCACGGCGGTATGCGAGGCTCCCGTCTTCTAGCATGGATGCTACACGATCTAGGGGTCCATTATGGCATCAAAGTAATATTCCTGTTTACCTACTTCAAAGTCTGACCACTTCATCACTTTCACAGATCATCGTTCCAGATCGTCCGGGCGTTGGCCTCTCCGAACCCTGGGACATTGATACCTTCCCAAACCCCTCCACCTACCCCCTCCTCACCTCTACAACTCTAACCCCGTATCGTGGCTCCTTCCTGGACTGGGCCGACTACGTCCCCCTCATAGCCGACCAGCTCCACATCCCTCGTTTCGCCATGCTCGGACTCTCCTGTGGTTGCATCTACTCCCTCGCTGTAGCATTAAAGCACCCCGACCGTCTTCTCCCCATCCCACTACAATTCTTTGGTTGCTGGGTCCCGCCCTCTGAATCCGGTTGTTCGATGACTGTGAAAAGCGCTGGAACACTCCTCCCCACCTCGTCCATCATCAACATGTTGGCGGTTGGGGATCGACTTGCAATGGATCCTGTGAATTATGGGGTGACGAGAGGGGTTGCAAAGACTATATCTTTTTTCACGTGGTTTTCTGGATCGAGTTCTGGGAGTTTTGAATTGAATCCAAAACCGGTACAGCGTGTGGAGGTGCCTGGTGAGGAAAGAGTGGAGGATGATGGTGAGGTGATGCCGATGGAGTCATTGGGGAGGAACCCTGGTATGGTTTTTTTGGGTCGGGTTTTGTCAAAGTTGAATGCCGTGTCATTTGTGATGCATCGGGATCCAGATCATCTCCGAAGGAAGCAGAGACGATGACGTTGAAACTGGTCGGAGCAGTTTCAAATAAGCCTTCCAATGATTTAATATCAAACGACAGCGTTGATTCATCAGAAAGTCATCCTCGTCGGCCTACATCGCGGACCACAATCACTTCATCCTCTACAACCGCTACAATCCCTTCATGGTCTCACACCGACATATCCTCTGAACTCCCCTTCCTCCTCCCGATGCCATACAATACCATCGGCGCCATCGACGATTTTCTCCACTGTCTCACCCGAACACCTCTCGGCTTTCAATTCAGCGATATCACGCATCCCATCACATCACGACACGGCAAGAACGACATGCTCGTGCCTCTTTCTTCCGCGCAGAGTGTTGCAGCCGCCTATGGATGGACGTTGGAGGTGTTGGACGGGGAGGGTCATGATATTGGGAGGCGGGGGATTGAGTTAGGGTTTAAGGATGTGGCGTGGGAGGGGAGGTTGTTGGAATCGTTAGGTTGATGTATGGATACCGTTGGCAGCGTTATCAACGGGTTTTATTTATTCACTCTCACCCGCAACCGTATTTTATACTGCTATTGTTCACCTATCTCTCACGTCAGCCCTTTTCATGATGGTAGCGACGACGCGTTTCGCTCTTTTAATCTATTTTTACGCAACCGTTGCACATTGGTACAGGGAGGATGGTCATTTTTGAAACGATAAAGGTAGGGTTTAGGAATATGGGGGATGGAAAGTAAGATTGTTGGAATTGTGGATTTGACTTTCGTTGTTTTTCTGTCATGCCCTGGAAATGGAGATCGTAGAGGGTCTTTTCTTTCTAAGTCCCAAAAATGTTTCAACCTTTAATGTGTGTGTTTATTTTTGTCAATTGCAGTAATGGAAAATATTAAACTTGCGGTCGTTAGAAAATATTTCATAATTTGATTATGTGGAACGGGAAATTCGCATACAAACGATTAGAATATTTAAGAGTATATGCTTTGCGTAGAGCAGGCAATTTCTGTTCCTCTCGTAATTTTTATTGAAAGAGTTTATTGGATGTAGATTCTAAGGAGCAGAACATGACGTAATCGGAATTGATTTGTGGGAAGTAGCAAGGGATGGGAAGTTTATGTCAGTAAATTAGTATCTTGGTGCACACGAAGTGTGGGAGCCCTCCAATTCAGTTGCAAGGGTTGGGCACATGGTGGTGGAGACAGGCATAGGGGTCGGGGAGCTCCACGCGTCCATGCATGCCATTACAGCGATAACAGCAGAAACGCCAGCAAGGCCATAAGAGACGAATTGAGCAATGTGCCTAAAATAGAGAGGTATGAGAGGAAAGCTGGGAATGTATTGGGTTCAATTATGTACTTTACCTCGAGATCTCTTAGCAGTGATTATAGGGTTGGAGATGACGGGATCGCAGGTTTTGGAGGTAGATTGGTCAATGGTTTCGTTCGACGGCGCCTTGGAGTCTTTCAACGATGCGGCGCGTTGGGGCCTTTACGCGAATCCCAACTGTCTCTGTCTGTGGAGTCATTGAAATACTCATCCTCAACACGATTATCGGCATCCTCTCTCACACCGTCGACCTTCTTCTCCTCCACCTCCTCCTCCACGTCAGACCATTCTTCAGGTCTCTCCACAGCATGGTTGTCAGACCCCTTCTCCTCAGCCCCCTCATCTTTAAATGCCGAAACCCATTTCGGAATATCAACAATCTTCTGATGTGTGTAAGTGTCTTCCTCAACCTCACTCCAATCTTCGGCTTCACGCCTTTCATCATCGTTACAAGCGTCCACATGTAACCCACAGACCAATTCTTCCTCTGGTCCGTCAACATTGTATTCCTCAATCCCCTCTTCGCCTGACGACCTTTTAACTTTTTCGCAGTCAACGTCAGCTTCAGGCTCTGTGAATCCAATCTTGTCTTTTAAGCCGACATCATCTTCCGTAGTAATAGGCTCGACTCTGGGCTCCTGGCGGTCGCCCTCAATGTCGAGCTCGAGGTTTCCCTCGACGCTGCCTTCAAGCTTGGGCATATTGTCATCCGTAAACTCGCCATTAACACCGCCCTCAAGGTCTCCGTGAATGCTACCCTTAACCATGTCCTCAAGTTTGACTGTAATATCTCTCTCACCATTGACCTCATCGTTATCCTCAAAAACGCGGCCCAGAAGTTCGCCCTCAACGTCAACTTCAGCGGCGGCCATAACACCAGCTTCCTCGCGTTCAACCTCAATGTTAATCACGCCGTGACCGTAATTTCCGGCCTCCTCAAGTTGGGCCAGGTGGTCATCCCTTGCCTCAACGTTGAAATCCTTCATGTCGGCTTTATTGCGAACTTCAACGTTTCCCGCAGAATCGACTCCTACAGTGGCCATAACTCCAACCTCATGGCTCTCAACATCAACATTCCGATGTTCGCCCTCAACGTCAACTTCAGCGGCGGCCATAACACCAGCTTCCTGGCGTTCAACCTCAATGTTAATCACGCCGTCACCGTAATTTTCGGCCTCCTCAAGTTGAGCCTGGCGGTCATCCCCTGCCTCAACGTCGAAATCACTTATGTGGACTTTAATGTCAGCCTCAACGTCGACCGCAAAATCCACTTCTACATTGGCCGTACCACCAGCCTCATGGCGCTCAACGTGAATGTCAATCGGGGCCTCACCGTCAAGCTCAGCATGCTCAGGTTGGGCCAGGTGGTCCTCCCGAGCCTCAAGGCTGACCGCCATCATACCAGCGTCAACGTCCCTATCAAATGCGTCGCTAACGTCGCCTTCAACATTGTCCAAAATACCATCGTCCTGTCGCTCAACATTAACGTCAACCGCTGCTACATCGTCATGCTCGGCGTTCTCAGGAACAGGAACAGGTTCGGGGTGATCCCAAGCCTCAGAGTAGACCACTTGGCGCCGAGCATCGACCTCAAAGTTGGCCCAAACATTCATCTCCTCAACCGCAACAAGCTCAACCGCGGTCTGTTCGTTGACTTCAAAGACAGCCTCTTCCTCACTTTCTGTGACGAGTTCATCCTGAGCCGAGCCATGCTTAGCCACAGCCTCAGCTTCTAAAGCGTTGATGGGATTAACGTAGATGTCGTCATGTTCCTTTTGCTTGAAAGCCACACCGACAATACCCTTGCGCTCAGCAGCCTTTCGTCGCCGTCGTTCGTTCCTCTTCTTGTTCTCCAACTGGCGTCTAGTGACAATTTCTAAAAGTTCAAAGTCAGAATCCTTCTCAACACGCAAAGCAAGGCAAAGGACTCACCTGTCGCCACAAAAGCTCCAGCTGCGACGCTGAGAAGCGCGGCGGTCTTCAGCGTCAAACCGTTAGGTGCAGACGTAACTCCTGCGATGACAGTAGCGATGATCATGGTGCTGACGGGTGAGTAGTCGAATGCAGATGAAGGAATGGAAGGGTTGTTTGCTAATGGAACAAAGAATCTAACGAAAAGGATATCCGTTGAGGATGCTCTGTTTTATCATCATCAACGATTCTCGTCCGGCATGTCGTTTGCTTGGGTGTGATCGTCGGTCAACCTCAACATGTTTTCGGATGGAGGCGAATCAGTCGTGATTGGGGACACTTCCTTTGTTCTTTCCTCAAAAGGTCGGAAAACTGTTTTTTTGTGCTTCAAAGGCGGATTCAGGGTTTGTTCTGCGAGGGATGTTTTGTCTTTTGTATGATTAGTTGAGTTCGGTCGTTTCGGCCTTTTGGAAGTGGTACGAGTGAGTACTTGAAATGCATCAGTCGGTTGGTGAATGAAGGGAAGTTCGTAGAGTGTGATGCGTGTCTTTAGGTTGAGACTTCAATCGATTTGTCGCTGATAGTAAGAGCAAAGGCCGAACTTGATGTACTCGAATCTTGTGAGACGAGGGGACATCAATAAGGAACAACGTTAACAGTTTACTTTTATACTTGCAAGTACCATAAAGAATTTAAGTCAACTGAATCATCCAACACTTAACTTGCTAGTGCTTTCTTTTTTGAAACTTCTCTAATGGATAATACAGGACGACCAGAGGTAAGACATCATTGACGCCAAAAAGCACGAAACCCTTGCGAGGGTTTTTGCAGAAGAAATGGAGAATATTTGAGCTTTGATTACAACATTTCGATGCTCCGGAGCGTTCAGGTTTTTTCTCCATTGGACTGTAGACTAGCTGACGGTTAAGAGATATTGGACAAGGCTTGAAGATAGAGGAACGCGATCTTTGGATATTCGTTTAACTCGTGAATTTCCACCTACAAGCCCAATTTCGATAAAGATGGATTATTATATTAAAGTCTTTCCAGATTTCGCCGAAGGATTTATTATTATGGTAAGCTTCGCCTTTTGAGAATTCAATTCTTTCTTTTTTCTTTGTGTCGACTTTTTTTTTTTAAGCGGTAAGCGGTGTCAAAAAGCGCAGAACATTGTAGTTGATTTTGAAACTTGGGATGATGTCGACCGAGTATGTCGCTTATGTTGATGGTGGCTGGGTCGAGGACGGAGGTGTGTATGATCGAATATCTTATCACACTAAAAAACTATATGTTTCTTACACACGATAACACGGTCGCGGATCATGAGAATGCCCATTTTTCCACTAACGGCCAATATTATTGTAAGGCGTTTTACATGTGTCCTTTGCTACCCCTAACCGAATATCTCCTTTTTTCGTGAGTTTTAATCTGGTATGTAACTTACTTTCCTGTTCTACATCGCCTTGTATTTAAAATTACTCGAAACTCTATTATTTTTTGACATTCATTTTGTTTGTTTTTTCCAATGTAGCTCTTGATGAGCTCTAATGTTATGGCATTTTTCAATGAATGCCGCCTATCCTCCAAAATGTGCTCTATTTTTTTGGGGTTGTATAATGAATAATTTGAAAAGTGCTTTCCTTTCAGTGTCGATGAAGTTTAACCGTATCATCCCTTGTTGCCGCTCGGCTATAGGTCCTCAAAAAATCTTCTAGGTGCCTAGATTAAGTTTTTATTTTATGTAGGTTATGTAATGTAATGAGACATGAGAAGGACAAGATGTGAACAAGAAGATATACTCGTAAGTGTAGAAAGGTAAAGAGCGGGAGCGCGGGTATATGTCGGTGAATCAGTAACGTGGTGCACAAGCAGTTCGGGAGCCCTCCAATTCAGTTGCAAGGGTTGGGCACATGGTGGTGGAGACAGGCATAGAGGTCGGGGATTTCCACGCGTCCATGCATGCCATGACACCGAGAATAACAGAAACGCCAGCAAGGCCATAAGAGACGAATCGAGCAATTGTGCCTAAAAAAGAGAGGTATGAGATGAAAGCTGGGAATGTATTGGGTTCAATAAAGTACTTTACCTCGAGATCTCTTAGCAGTAATTATAGGGTTGGAGATGACGGGATCGCAGGTTTTGGAGGTAGATTGGTCGATGGTTTCGTTCGACGGCGCCTTGGAGTCTTTCAATGACCCAGCGCGGTTGTGGCCTTTACGCGAGCCCCAGCTGTCTCCATGTGCAGAGTCATTGAAATACTCGCCCTCAACGTAATTATCGACATCCCCTTTCTCACACTTGACCTCCCTCTCCTCCTCATCCTCCTTGCCATCTTCCTCCACGTCAGACCATTCTTCAGGTCTCTCCAAAGGATAGTTGTCGGAGCCCTTCTCCTCAACCTTTTCATGTTGAAATGCCGAAACCCACTTCGGAATCTCAACAACTTTCTGCTGTGAGTAAGTCTCTTCCTCAACCTCACTCCAATCTTCAGCTTCACGACTGTCATCCTTGCTAATGTCCGCATTCACCCCACAGACCACTTCTCCCTTCGGTCCATCAACATTTTCTTCCTCAATCCCCTCTTCGCCCGTAAGCGGCATTTTAACTTTTTCGCGGTCAACGTCACCTTTAACATCAATGGATTTCATCTTCTCGTTATAGTCGACATCATCTCGCCGAGTAACAGCCTCGAATCTGGGTTCCTCACGGTCGCCCTCAATGTCGAGCTCGAGGTTTCCCTCGACGCTGCCTTCAAGCTTGGCCTTATTGTCATCCGTAAACTCGCCATTAACACCGCCCTCAAAGTCTCCTGCAACGCTGTCCTCAACCGTTCCCTCAGGGTTGACCTTAATGTCTCTCTCAACATCGACCTCAACGTTATCTTCAAAGACGCGACCCAGATGTTTGCCCTCAACTTCAGCGGCGACCATAACACCAGCTTCGTCGCGTTCACCCTCAACGTTGACCACGCCGTCACCGTCATTCACGGCCTCCTCAAGTAGGGCCAGGTGGTCATCCCCTGCCTCAACGTCGGTGTCCTTCACGTCGGCTTCAATGCCAACCTCAACGTTTCCCGCAAATTGACTCCTACAGTGGCCATAACCTCAGCCTCACGGCGCTCCACATCAACATTTGCGCGCTCAACTGTAACTTCAGCGGCGTCCATAACACCAGCTTCATCGTGTTCACCCTCAACGTTAAGCGCGACGTCACCAGCTTCCTCAAGTTGGCGGCGGTCATCACGTGCCTCAAGGTCGAAATCACTTATGTGGACTTTAATGTCAGCCTCAACGTCGACCGCAAAATCCACTTCTACATTGGCCGTACCACCAGCCTCATGGCGCTCAACGTGAATGTCAATCGGGGCCTCACCGTCAAGCTCAGCATGCTCAGGTTGGGCCAGGTGGTCCTCCCGAGCCTCAAGGCTGACCGCCATCATACCAGCGTCAACGTCCCTATCAAATGCGTCGCTAACGTCGCCTTCAACATTGTCCAAAATACCATCGTCCTGTCGCTCAACATTAACGTCAACCGCCGCTACATCGTCATGCTCGGCGTTCTCAGGAACAGGAACAGGTTCGGGGTGATCCCAAGCCTCAGAGTAGACCACTTGGCGTCGAGCATCGACCTCAAAGTTGGCCCAAACATTCATCTCCTCAACTGCAACAGGCTCAACCGCGGTCTGTTCGTTGACTTCAAAGACAGCCTCTTCCTCACTTTCTGTGACGAGTTCATCCTGAGCCGAGCCATGCTTAGCCACAGCCTCAGCTTCTAAAGCGTTGATGGGATTAACGTAGATGTCGTCATGTTCCTTTTGCTTGAAAGCCACACCGACAATACCCTTGCGCTCAGCAGCCTTTCGTCGCCGTCGTTTGTTCCTCTTCTTGTTCTCCAACTGACGTCTAGTGACAATTTCTAAAAGTTCAAAGTCAGAATCCTTCTCAATACGGAAAGCAAGGCAAAGGACTCACCCGTCGCCACAAAAGCTCCAGCTGCGACGCTGAGAAGCGCGGCGGTCTTCAACGTCAACCCGTTAGGTGCAGACGTAACTCCTGCGATGACAGTAGCGATGATCATGGTGCTGACGGTGGAGAAGTCGAATGTGGATGTATGAAGGAATGGGTGGTGTTTGCGAATGGAACAAAGAATCTAGCGAAGAGAATATCCATTGAGGATGCTCTGTTTTATCATCATCAACGATTCTCGTCCGGCATGTCTTTTGCTTGGGTGTGATCATCGGTCAACCTCAACATGTTTTCGGATCGAGGTGAATCAGTTATGATTGAGGCCACTTCCTTTGTTCTAGCCTGAAGACAGATTTTCGTGCTTCAAAGGCGAATTCGGGGTTTCATCTACGATGGATAAGTTGATGTTGAGTTCGGACATGATCGGTTCGGCTTTTTTTTAACGGGCAAGAGGTGAGTGCTTGAGTTTTGACAAAAGGACATTAGTCGGTTGGTGAATGAAATGGAACTGCTGAGAGATATGTGTAGATTGGAACTCATTTTATTCCAGGTTGTCGCCGGTAAGAGAAGAGGGCGTATTTGTTAGTCGAATGTTGAAGACGAGCGGATTCGCTGCTATTGTTATTAAACGCTCAACACAGACACGTCAGGAAAAACCCTCTAATCTGATGAAATTGTCATTATGCCATCATCTCTTTTGTCAACATGAAAAACTGGGAGGATCCCAATCGATGCTGCTGCGATAACGATATTCACATCAACCAAGGTTACGAAGAAGATACCCGAAAAACCTCGTAAAAAGCAGGGAAGGAAGAGTTGTTAAAGACCTCGTAACGGAGGGAAGGCATCCATATCAACCACGTTAAAAAAAGGATCCACCTCATCATGGCGTCATCCTCCCTCGAAAACGCCCTCAAAGAAATCACCTGGTCATCCACCGTAGACTGGCCAACCATCCAACGATTCACCTTCCTCGCCCTCGGATACCTCGACATCGCCTACATTTTCTACGCCATCACCCAACACCACTACTTTGCCTCCAACGGCTACCCCGACCCAAAATGGACGCACTCCACCCCACGTCTCCTCATCATCATCCCCCACATCCTTTTTGGTTCTATCGCGATATACACAGGAACGATCTTCTGCTTCCTCCTCGAATACACTACAACCTCCATCTCCATCCCTCCATTCTCTTTCATCATCGCGATATCGATGCTCGGACACGCCATCACCTGTTTCCAGATGATCACCCACGTCTATGGTCTCCGCAAAATCACCACCCCCCTCTACACCGGCGCGACGCTTCTCTGCGTCATCAACGCAACAAGTCTTCTCATGTCTCCATCCAACCCACGGCAACTGTTGAACGCATGGGCGACCATCAATATATTTGTGGTGGTGAGGTTTCAGTTGGCTGTGTTGTCGGCTGTTGGGTTTAAGTTGCATGAAATGTATACGTATGCGGTGACGTGTTCGGGGTTTTATGTGATTGCGTTGACGCAGATGCATCCCGTGTTTTTGGTCATGTATGCTATGCTATGCCCGTCATTTTTGCGAGGTGGGGTCCCGGGTGGACACGTGATGTAGAACGTGTACCGTTGATACATGAAGAATGTTGAAATCATCGTCTGTACATATAAATAAGATCTTCGTACAATTTATAAAGCATCGTTTTCCTACAAAAAAGGATTCATCATTGTAACAGCTTCTATCCCCACTTGTTATAACCTTGATATCCGACGATAAAGATATGTGGGCTTATCCGAGATTTCGGATTTTTTCGGGTGATGCACCCTTTCATGACTACCAACCATGGATCTTTGGCAGTCACAGTATCCATCCACCTAACCCTTCCCCAGGCCATCACAACAACGCTCAAATATTTAGACAAGCCCAAAAGATATTCATAGATGCTAAGAACACACACACACACAAAAAAAAAAAGCAGCAAACGAGGTTCATCTAAAAAAAAACAAAAAAAAAAAAAAAAAAAACAAAAAAACCAAAATTAGAGTACGCCCTTATCTCTGTTGTAGGGGGGAAGGGAAGGGTTGGGGGGAAAAATATAAAACAAAACAAAAAACATGGTTGTTACGAAAAGAATGGTAGATCATCCACCAAAAGCAAAAAAACACTGTATTAAAAAAACGGAAAAAGCAAAACAAGTGAAGTGAAAAAAAGTAGTCATGGACTTTAAACTATATATCCATCGCATTACATATCAATGTAAAGAAAATAAAAATAAAACAAACAAATACAAAAACAAATCCGTTTACACTAAAAAAAATATAATCCGACAACAGTAGCTTATTATACCTTCGCCAAGAAAACAGAAAGAAAAAAAAGAGGGGTGGAGCATGTCCAAGAAATACTCAAATCTCCGACGCGCTCACAAACTCCACCTCCTCCCTATCCCTACCCGGCTGTGCCGCCAAAGCCGCCGCAGCCGCCACCGCCATCGCCTCCTCCCTCTGTCTCCGTCCCCCATCCCTCCTCGCAAGCCGATCCGTCCTCGGTCGTTCCCCTCTCACCGGCACCACAACAGCAGGCTGCACCACCACCACGGGTCGAAGCGATGGTGGCTGCGTCATCACGGGTGACTGCGCAGTAATGGGATCCCGTCCGCACAACGGGCACCGTCGAATCCCATGTGTGGTGGGGTTTGTGGAGAGGGAGTTGAGGAGGGCACTTGTGGAGAGGGAGGAGGAGGTGGAGGAGGTGGGGAGGAGGAGGAGGAGATAGGGAAAGAGGGGGCGATGGGGGGACGGCTTAGGACCCACGGATCAACGCAGGACATGTGGTATTCGTGGCCGCATTTGAGACGACGGACCATGTCTCCGTTTTCAAAATCACACATGCAGATGGGACATGAATGGTTCAAGGCTTCGGAAGTGTCTTTTGATAAAAGATCCTGAGTGGTGATTTCAATCGTCAATGTCACATCAGCTGGTTTGGTATCTCCATCCATCTCATCCTTGACAACAACATGCTCCATTTCCTTTTCCGTGGCATCCGATATCTCCACCTTTTTAAAAGAGTACGTCGTCAACCCAGCAAAGTTGACCAACACTGTCGGTTCAAGATGATCCACCGACATACCATCAGGGATACTCAACGTCCCATTAGATCCACCAACATTCTTTTTCCAGTCGCTCCCATTACTAAACGCCGAGAGTTTCGTCGCAGCAGCCGCAGAAGTCTCGGATGCGGTTGGTGGGTTCCTAAACATGGAGCGCGCGGCTCCGAGTTCAATGATACGGGGCTCTGAGGAAGAGTTGCGACGGTTGTTGTTGGAGAAGCGGTTGCGGAGGGCACGGATGGCGGACATGCGCCGGTGTTCTTCGAGTGCGCGCCGGATGAACCAGTACAGGGATCTGGAGACGACGACGATGGCGGTGATTTCCCAAATGCCTAAAAAAAAAAAAAAAGAAAAAAAAAAAAGTATTAATTTGAAATTTCGGACACGAAAAAAAAAAGTCAAGACGCCTCAATCACAAAAGAGACTGAGAATAAAAATGAACAGAAGAAGCTTACCGATAGATGTTGCAGCAAAGGCAAAAAGTGAAGTATTGACAGAACGCCCTGCCAGACTAAAGAAAAAGAGAAAATGTCCACCAATGCACCAGGCTGCATAGATCTGCTCAGGATGACATTGGTGATATGCGATCTAGCATCGGAATCCATAATAACCAGGATGGTAGAATCTGTGCTATTGGCATGGCGCATCCTGTGCCTGTGTTCCCCACGTCCACCACTCCCAAACACAGTTCTCTGCTTGACTCTGGCCCAAAATGCAGCCACCTTTTCAGATTTTGAGCAGAGATAGTGATGACCGTGTGGATGCAGTGCCCGTCATGACGAGCCTGACGACACCATCAACAATGAGAAACTGAAAGATTCGGGTGATGGCGTCCTCTGGAGTTGAACCGCTTGGGTTCCCACCGATGATAGAAGAGTTGACAGAGAGAGAGAGGATGATGACGAGGATAGTGATGAGAAGAGCATTGAGGATGCCGAAAAGAGAGGGAGGGAATAGTTTGAGAATGTTCCTCTGCTTTGCGTTCGGCAATGTCTGCTTGTTCTTGTTCCAAGGTCATTCTTCTCCCACCCACATTGTTGTTGTGCTTCTTCGAGGTGCTTGTGAAGATGGACGAATGTTGGTGGCAGTGGTGCATGGGTGGTGATGATTGTAATGGTCGATCCTCTACTACAGAAGATATCCGAACAGTAGTAATAGCAGTATTGCTGTTGTTGCTGATGTCCTGTGCAGTACTGGTAGTACTAGTGGTTAAAGTAGGAGGAGAGGTAGTGGTGGTAGGAGTGGTAATGGTAGTAGTAGTAGTAGTAGTAGTACCAGGAGGACTAGCCATGGTTCCTGTTCCTATTGGCATGACTGATTGATGTAGTGTAGTGGAGTCAGCAGTAGATGTCTTGTGTGATGGATGTAGTTGAGTGAGGTGTGTGTGTGTGTGTGTATGTGTGAGTGAGTGAGTGAGTGAGTGAGTATGTAGCAAGTAGTAGGAGCAACTAGTGACTAGTGACTAGTGACTAGTGAATGAATGAATGATGGGTAATAGGTAATGAATGGATGATGGGTAATGGGTAATGAATATGGTTGTGTAGGTAGGTTAGTAGGCAGGTAGGTAGATGGTTATGGGTATTATTTATTTAGTTGAACTGAAAATGAATATTATTCATAAGTTGAATGAATATATAAATATTAATTATGAATATGAGTGAATGCAGAGTGTATAGTATTAAATAGTGGATGTGGATTTTGTATTTATTTAATATTATCGATATTTATAAAGTTGTGTGTCACTGTATTTTATTTTATTTTATTATTTTTACTTTTATTTTTTATTTACACTTGTTTTGGTTACACACATACTTTATAGTGTTGCTGAAATCATTTCCAACTGCAGCCCAATAAAATATTTATTACAATGTAAACACCTACATATAACAACTACCACTACAACAACTATCTCCTACTACTGCTTAAGTGCTGCTATGAAAATGGACTACCTAGGTACATACATATCAATATCACCAGAGGCAACTGCATTGAGAACCTTAGAATTTGAAGGACGCCGATATCATTTCTCCTAGCATACATATCCTGCTTCCGACCACGACCTTTTTGGATGAAACTCTTGCGCAAATCCCTCAAAGTTCCAATGGTGCTGTGTGTCCTACTCGTTTTTAAACCATGGCCAACTATTAGGTACAATTACCCCCATCCTATCATTACTACCGCCCCCTTTCCGCCTATTTACTTTCCCCATTAAGCAGCTACGTAAATCTTTAAAGCCGTCGACCAATAAAGTTTACATATAATCTAGTCCCCATTGATCTCGCCTTTCTGCAACAAGAGCGACCCCTATAACGTAAATACAAATCCACGAACCATCGCATCTTTCCCTCCAAAGAGTTACGTAGAGTTTCCAGGTTGAATTCCGTAGCCTCTTTATCATGGGTGGTGATCTATTTCGCGTGGAAATCATTTCCACATTTAAGTAAAAGTTAGCTCCCATCCGCCCAATGTCGCGACCCCTACCTTTTGATCCCCAACACTTGTTTGATTGAATATTTATTTTGGGGATCGTCTGTTTTTGAATCATTAACGTCCCGGCTTTTCACTTAAGGAGGGAAGAGGGGTCGGGAAACAGGTCAAAGAATAAAATATTATGGTCTAGCAAAAAGGGGTTTTCTCAGTGGAAGCATAATCATATTTTTTTTCCCACTGCAGTCTTTGACTTGCCCTCCACCATCACAAGCGACAACAACAACAACATATACTGCCAACTACAGCTCTAAAACCTCTCTCAGTCACCGTCAAAGGCTTTACTCGAAACGGTCACTCTGGTTTTTTCGTACTGTCTTCTTAGAAGGAATGCAGTCAAGCGAGCGACCAACTGGTCCCGTCTTTGTTTTGACTTACAATCACATTGAACAAGATAATCGAAACGCTCACCCCAACCTCAACCCAAAACACCTGGGATATTCACCACCTGAAATCCCACTGTCTCCGCGTCATCCACAAAGCCACAAAACACACCACCACCCATCCAGACCGCATCTACTACGCCTTTGCCTCCAAAGTCTTCACCGTGTCCTCCCCACGTCCGTTAGGTGGGAAACGTCGACCGGGGTTCTTGGAATTCAACGGAGACGACACAAGAGCCATTGTGGACTTTATCTTTGACTTTGCTCTTCAACCTCCACCGAGAAAGGGGAAGAAGGGTTGGTTGCCTGCTGGACTGTTGTTGAAATACGTGGTGGACTGTTTTAATGAGGTGGTGGGGTATCATCATAACGGCATGAAGGATCTCATGGATGATGCGGTGCTTCGTGGGATGAGGAGGTCGGGTCATCTCGCTAAAGATGGGAGAACCCTTCTACCTCTACATCTTCGTGACAACAACAACAACCATACCACCTCCGGCAGTGGTGACAAACTTGACAGCAAACATGCATCAACTACCCCAACCCCACCTTCCATGTCCAGTTCCAACTCTGATATTCCTTTCGACCACATCTACTATCCCACTCCATGTCCCTCATACACCTCTCTCTGTCAAATACCCCCAATATACGCATACCCCGTCAAACCAGTCTACAACACCCCCCCCTACAACACCACTATCCCCAACCCATACACCATCACCACCAACGAGCACTACTACCACACCACCCCTTCACCATCCCCACCCTCACCCTTACCCACCCCACCTCCAACAACACCTCTACAACCCCTCAACCCCCTCTTCACAAAACACAACAGCCCCACCATCTCCCTCACAACATCAAGAAGCAGCGAACCTCCAAATATCTCACCACAAGGTCTACAACATCCCTTCCACCATGATTTCCATCAAACTCCCCCACCGTCATCATCCCAAACCATGATTTCACCTCATCTTTCAAGTCAAACTATCATAACACCAAAAACCATCACAAAATCTCATACAATCCATAACTCTGTTGCCTCAACCCAACCCATCAATACATCCCCATCAACAACCGCTCATCCCATTAAAACCCCTCCCTCAACGCACACCATCAAAACGTCCCCATCAACAACCTCTCATCCCATCAAAACATCTCCAGCAACCTCTCAACCTCACCCCCTCCAACGCCCCCACCCCCCCAAACGCAAACGCGACTCCCCAAAAAACACTCCCTCCATCTCCTTCCTCCTAAACTCCCCCCCTCAAAAGCATCAAAAACTCACACCCTCAAAGCCCCAAACCTCTTTCCAAAACCTCCCTTCATCCATGCTCCCTTTATCCCGTATCCTTTCACTCCGTTGAAATCGTCAGAGAGCGTCACATGGTGACTCGTTTAACGTTTTTTTTTTATTGGTTTCTGTTTTTGGCCCTTCCTTCAACCGCAATACCTCTCCCAACCCCCCTTCCTCAATATTTTATGCACCCAAAAAACCCCCACAATTCTTATTCTCAATATTCCCCTCAATAAAATAATAAATAACAGCTGTGTAGTATAAAAAAACAACGTATTTTATCTCCGATCCGTCAACGTGATTTACCAACAGGTATCCGTGAACGTTGACTTTTCGGCGAGGTCAAATTTCGCGATAAAGCAGGTACACCTTTGGCGGATGATGGCTTCATCATCGTTTTACCAGGCTTTCTCGTCTGATCCAAAATAATCTTCCTGACATCCTTAACGTCAACAACCGCATCTACAAAAAAGATCCATAAAACCCTCCGCGTTAAAAAAAAAAAGAAGGGGGGGGGATGGATAAACAAAATATTCAAACAAGAATATCATACCTTCAGCAATCTCACAAAGCAACGCGTCATTAACATCGTTAAGCCTCCCACTATAAACCATATTCATCCACCGTTTACTCAAAAACCTCACACACCGTTTTCTCGACTCCATGATAAAATTCAGGGTATCCCCACCTCTTTCACCAACAGCCAATCCCCTTCACCAACCTCTCTCAAAACCTCCATCATCTCATCCAAAACGTTCAAAACCTCCACCACATTCCCCTCTCTCACCCCCTCAACCGCAAACTCTACAATCTTACGATTCACCGGCCTCCCCAAAAACGGTCCAACCCCCATCATGTCATCCCGAAACCGGGCATCCGTGGTCCAGATGTCACGGAGACGGGTTTGACAGATATGTTTGATTTTATCGAGTGACGCTGTGATGAGGGTGGAGAGAGGGTTGGGGTGTGGAGTCAAGATCAATTCATCGACTGGGTGTGTTTCGAGAAAGGTGCAGAGGTTTGAAGGGGTTATGACGGAGAGAACAGTTCGAGAGATCATGTCGTTAACGGTATCAGGCAGATCGGTGGAGAGTTTGTTGGTGAGGAATGTGGTCCAATGTTTCGCCTAACCAATAAAAAAGAGTTAAAGATGTGAACATGGGAAATATGTAAGTTAAAACGGAGGCGAAGCTGGACGCGGGGTTAAAGTGTGAAATTTATACCATCACCCACGCTGCGTCTTCCATGAGCCCTTGAAGATCGAGTTTGTAGGCGACACTGACGACTTTTTGAAGATTCCCACCACGACACGCGTGACACCTGCACCTGCACTCATGAGCAAAAGCGTAAAGCGCCCTTACGCATTCATTTCGAAACGAATCGAATTGCAGGAAATCAGCGAGACGGAGACACGCGGCGAGTTTTGAGGGGTGAGGGTGGGGAGGGTTGGGGTTGTAAGGAAATGAAGTAAGGTGGTGATGGCGTCTTTGTCAAAGGGGAGGGAGACGCTGGTGGTGGTGGAGTCGATGAAGGTGTTGGTGAAGAGGCCGGTGAAGTAGGGGATGCGGACGGCGAGGAGGAATTTGTGGGTGTGGAGAGGGGGGTTTGTGGTGATGGTGAAGTCGTGGCGGGAGGCGAGGGATTCTAGTAAGGCAGGGGAAGGAGTGTAGGCTTTTAATAAGGCTTTGTGGAGGTCTAGAGCGTCGGTTTCTTGGATTAACACGGTTGGAGGGATTGTTGTCGATTCAATGGCATCGCAGTATCGACGTAATTCAAGATGAGACATCAAGACGGCTTGATGAGCCCAAATCTTCTTTCCGGTGCTTTCCAAAACTAAACATATGTCGCCTAAGAGGGTTTCTGCTTCGTCGAGGGCCCGTTTAAGATCCCTTGTTAAGGACTCTTTGGCATCCGATTTTGGGCAGTGGAAAGGTTTGGAGTATCGCTGCTTTGGTGTAGTCATTTTGTATTTTCTTTCTTGATATTATAGATAACAACCATATGTTTTCAGTACGGGGCAAACGGGACAGTTGTTTTGATGAAAGGTGGGGTTGCTTACGTACAAAAACGTCAGGTTCCCATAAAGGGGCAATGGGCTCTTGAAGGGGGGTCCCAAATTCCCACAAAACCGAGAACTTTGTCAAAAATTACTGTTTGATTTCAACGTTTGTGGCCGTCATGTTCATACTCTCCACCCGTCCTGCAATCACCAGCAGCCTCAAGCTCGCCTTCACAAGGGTAAGCGCAACGGGAAAAACCACTCCCTCATCACCATTTCTAAACATCCTCTCTCCGTGGGTGCCTCTTTTTTCTTGGTTTGGCGTAAAAATAGGGTGAGTACTTGATGCTTGGTGACCGAAAGGCTGGACTTCTCCATGCTAACCATCAAAAACAAAACAAACAGGAAACGCATACCTCAACAAGGTCATCTTAATGGGTCATATGGGGAAAGATCCAGAGTTTTTTGCGTTTCCTTCAAAGGTTGAGGATGGGCAGAACGTTAAGGGGACTTGGACGTTCCCACTTGCCACCACGCGTAGTTACAAAAAGGGGGAGGATTGGGTGAAGGATACTCAATGGCATAATATCAAGGTGTACAGTACAGCAACTAGTAGTTTGTTTAGTACTGGACGGCTGGGGAAAGGGTAAGTTTTTGTTTCTGTTTATCTCTTTGTGAGGTTTGATTAACTGTTTTCTTTGACAGTGCGCTTGTGACTGTTGATGGACGTCTTGAATATAATAGGGATGAGGCAAACAAGAGGACGTTTACAAATATTGTTGCAGGTTTGTAAGAAGAGTTGGAGTGTTTTTTGTTTGTTTGTCTGTTTTTTGGCATTCGTTCATTGCGGTTCAGGGTGTTTATATAAGTTCTTGGTTTTTTTTTTTATAGAGGACATTCGCATCAATCGATGGCCACAACCACAACAAGACGAATCTGCAGCCATCACCCACAACAACGCGCCACAACAATGATGCACGTCACCCGTGACATTATCATTTTCTTTCTCGCTCTTTCATTTTCTATTTGCAAATAAATCTTATTCGTCTAAAAGAGGAGGATTTTCTTTTAACACAAAACCAGAAACGTCGTTCACCTTTCTAGGCCAGACCGGGGCATTGTGTGTAAGTGGGCCCTGATTTGATGTAATTGCTGGTTAACTTTCGGCGATTTTTATCCGCCATGCAAACAACCTTGACTCAAAAATCAGTCGTTGACCAGTTTAATTTTTCTTATTAGTGAAGTAAAGAGTGTCGCTGCCAACCATGTCCAGTCGACAAACAGGCATCCCAAAGCGAACCTCTGACAACAATGTCTCAGGGAGAGCGGACGGGCAGCCAATGTACGGGAGATCGAATGGTGACGCCTCCGGAGTTTCGTCGTTATACGGGAGGCCCGAAGCTCCTCAAGGTCAGTGGCTCATCGTCTCCGCAGTGCCCAACACCGAACAATCATCGAGATACTCGCTTTAGTGTATTCCAATTGACACTCTTATAATAGGCAGAGACACATCGGCAAGATGGACGCCAGAGAATGGCCAAAGGGATAATAATCGATTTTCCAGAGCTTCAGAAGGCGAATCCTATCGCCCATCCCACTCAAACGGGCATGACAGGAAACGCCGAATAATGCAAGAAAGGAACGAGTACCTTCAGACGTTCTGCGAACACATGGCATCTGTTCAAAGAGCATCAAGACCAAGAACCGTCCCTTTGCTCAAATCATTTTACGTTCAGTATCGTGTCGCAAACCCCGTTGCAAGGCTTTCCCCATCGAGTCTAGTTTATGACCTGCGGACAAAGCGGAAGGTGGTGGTTATCACCGACTATAATGCCAAATTAATAGAGTGGACGGAAACGTTGGTAAAGGATTATGGGGCAAGCGAGATTTCTACAAGCTCGCCCAGCAGGGTGCCCTTGCCGGCAACTGGATCTACGACCTCATCGCGTCAGCAGATAACCAGATCTGAGCATATACTGTTAAACAGTTCACGAGAAGAGTTAGAGAAGAACAAGGAGCATATTGAGGTTGCGAATATCCAGGAATTGTTGCTGGATGTGTGTTCTAAACAGCAGATGACGCAGAGTGATTTTGATGCAGATAGAATGGTCGATGGAGATGGAACCGTTGTTGTTCAAAAACAACCTACACCGTTCACAATTGTATTTCAAGTTCGCAACAAGAAGATTGGGAAAGTTCGAGCATTGAAACATCCGTACTTTCTCGTTGGCGCTCCTGGTCTCTCTGTGGAAGCTCCAGTGGGTCGTGCCGGTGAACGACCCATTCCAGCGACAGATACGATCATGCTGGAACCCCCAGCCATGAAATTCTTTACGTTTAAATTTCTTCCAAAGATGCATGGGACTGTAAAGGATACACTTGTATTCGATTTTGGGGATTTTGTGATTTGCCGGTATATATCGATACGGGTTGAGGATTCGGAGATTATGAGTTCTGTGCGCGCCGTGGAGAATCAAGGACCGCTGGCGAAACAGAAGTCGCAGCGGCGAAAGCCGAAACCGATTGCCCCAACTATTGTGAGAGGGCCTCGGGTGGAAAAGTAATACTCGTTTCTTTTTCTCCAGCTGTTTATTCGGATATTAAATGATGAATAGGCCGCTTTTTGAGGGACTTCCAATACCATTGGCAGCATATGAGATTCCCAAGGCCATTCGTGAGAGATTTGAGAATTTAGATGGGGACGATCCGTTTAGAGGTATGCTTTTTTTTTTAGCACGGTTTTCGGATTATTGATATTGATAGATGATGAAATGGACTTGTCACCTGAAACTTATCGAACTGTTTTTGAAACACTGCAGTACATTGAGGAGATTCAGATGGAAGCTGATATTCGAAAGTATGATTTGGAGAGAGTGAAATTGAGTCTAGGACGACGGCATTTTGTTCTTAATGGTTTGAATTTATATGAGTATTGTTGTCACTTACCCTTTTTGTAGTTCAGGGGCTGGCTGAGAAACGCCCGAACGTGATGTATGGTGATAAGATATATGTTCGGAGAAGCGGATACGGAGATCGTGAATATGAAGGCTATATTAATTATATGAGCAAAGAAGATGTGAGTTTTGGTGTCATTTTTTTTTACAGTATTGACGAATATTTATTTTTTTTAAAATAGATCCAGATTCAATTTAACCCAGCATTTATTACTAATGTTTATATGGCGAATATGGAATTTGACGTTAGATTCACGTTCAGTCGGACACCATTGAGACGATGCTATCAAGCTTTGCAATTGATGGATACTGTACCCGTTTCTTTGAAATTTCCAAATACCCCTCCCTTGGTGAATGCACCACCTGCGAATCCAAGACCGCTGGATATGAATGGTCCGGGTATGAGAGATTTGAATGAGGAGCAAAAGATGGCTATCCGCAATGTGGTTGAAAAGAGGAATGGACCAAATCCTTATATGTAAGTTTATTAAGGCTTTATTATGTTGTAAACTAATCCATGTCTAGTATTTTTGGGCCCCCAGGCATGTTCAACGTTCTTTTTATGATTCGGTTTTCTAATTATGTTTTAGGCACTGGAAAAACCAAATGTCTCGTGGAATGCATCCGTCAAGTCCACAACTGCTACAGGGCCAGAACATGGCGATTCTAGCCCTCGCACCCTCCAACCTTGCTGCGGACCAACTTGTTGAAAGGTTATCCAAGAGCGGGTTTACAAAGATGGAGATGATTAGGATTCATTCATACCAGAGGCCTGTGACAGAGATTTCGCCGGTGGTTGCACAGTATTCGAGGGTGCGAAGAAATATGGAGGGTATTGATGAGTTTTCGTTGTTGTTGGCAAGAGACATTTTGCCATTTAAAGTTGTGGTTACGACTTGCATTACTGGGGGATTGTTGTATTCTGCGGGGATACCTCGTGGACATTTCAAGTAAGTTGTTTAATTGTGATTGTAACTCTCTATGCTGTTTTGCGCAGTTTTTTATTATATTATGATTCCTAACATATCACTAGGTTCTTTTGTGTTGATGAAGCCGGTCAAGCAACGGAGCCGGAGTTGTGGATTTCCATTGCCGGCCTGATCGACCCACTAAAGGGCAGTATCGTCCTTGCTGGAGACCCGAAGCAACTAGGACCTACTCTTCGATCCGTAAGTCTTTATAGAGAATTATAAGTACTAACAGATTTTTAGGTTCTCGCAAAACGATACGGCTTGGAGAAATCATACATGGAGCGATTAATCGAGCTCCCATTATACGCTCAGGCGGATGCTGCACAGGTGACAAAGAGTGGTGCTTCCACCTTGAGAGCTTCTCAGCAATATGTGAACCCGTCGATTATCACAAAACTCGTTCGTAACTACCGCTCTCATCCAAAGATTCTTGCCATTTCGAGTTCGCTTTTCTATAATAGCGAGCAGGTTGCTGCTGCGGATAAGAATATGAGGGAGTCTTTTGAGGATTGGGAAGGATTACCGACAAAGGGGTTTCCGATTATTTTCCAAGGTATTCAAGGAAGGGATATGCAGGAAGGCACCAGTCCCTCATGGTAAGAGCAGACTTTTTTTTAAGTAGATAGAATATTTTTATAGATGATCGCTCTTGATTAACTTTTGTTTCTGTTTAGGTACAATCCGGATGAAATCGGTTTGGTAAAAAAGTGGGTTTTGGATATATTCAAGGCTAGGGGCAAGGGTGTTTCCTACGACCAGATCGGAATCATTACTCCATACCGCTGCCAGGTGCAGAAGATAGACACCTTACTGAGGGGCTTGGGCTGCAAAGTGGCTAGTGTGGAAGAATTTCAAGGTGGTTGTTTGTCTGCATCGAAAGTTTTGTGGTTTTATTGTACTGATTTCTTTTTTTCCTCTATCAAGGTCAGGAACGTCGTATTATCATCATATCTACGGTGAGATCAACCGCCGCTCATGTCCAACAGGATATGATGCACAACCTCGGATTTTTGCAAAACTACAAGCGCTTCAACGTGGCGGTTTCGCGAGCAAAGGCTCTCCTTGTTGTTATCGGAAACCCGGTCATTCTTGAAATGGATCCTTACTGGGGTGCCCTTGTCAAATATTGCCGGGCTAACAAGGCCCTTATTGGATATGACCCTGCTGGTGGAGCTTCGCTGGCTCCAAAGTTTCTTGATCAGCTTAGTCGTCTGCGGATGGCTGAGGAAAAGTCGGAGGAGGAAGAGATATTTAATATTTTGGAAGGCGAGAATGATGGGACTGGATTAGTCAAACTACTGCGCAGGAAGACCCGGCGTGGGATTTCCGTGGTTAGTACTTTTCGCGAGAATTTCGCCAAAAAGCATGTTCTTAAGTCACCAAGATGGTGCATTTCCCCCCTTTCCCCAACCCCCCCCCCCCCCCGCCCCACCCCCCCGACATTTCCATAATTTTCAGTCGTTGCGTCGCTGCTGTTTTTGTTTTTCCTGTATTGATGGTTCACGGATTCGTTACTTCTGATACCACGATCGATGTTTGTTTTGTTGGCTGATGCTTGGAACTGTAAACTTTTATTGATGTTGTGTTTCTTTTTTGCTCTTTTCTTTTTTTTGTTGATTTCTGTTGTTCACCAATGTTTGCTTGTATGGCTATTGCGTCGATGATTTATTTAATTTCTGTAGAAATGTATGTTCCTGTTGCTTGTTATAATTGCTAAAGAAGAAAATAATGTAGAGATCTTGCTAAAGCGATTTTTCGCCATACTGAAGGGTGGGTAGGAGATAAAGCGGGACGTTTTACGTATGTGAAGTGACCGAGTTTACCATATTGGTGCAACCGACTTTGCCACTCAAAAAAAAACAAGAGAAATGAAGCATCGAATTGCAAGGCTGCGAGAACGGATGAGCTACGCCGAGGCAGCTATATTTGAAGTCCAAAAGGGACTGGATATTGTGTTGAAAAGGCTGGACGTATTGAGGAATATGCCCATGAGTAAGGAGCAAGAAGAACTCATCGCCATGTTGATGGTGGAGGAAAACAACTTGAATGATGAGCAACTACGCTACGAGTCTGCTTATTGGGAGCTTCATGATCAGATGGAACAATCGTCTGAGGCGCTAGCAAGTAAGAAGTTTCATTTTTTTTTTCTTTCGTCATTCTTCTTGTCTATTCACTGAGGGTTTTGTTTCCATAGGTCTGTCAGATGCTTACGTTGAGAAAATCGCGCGAGGTCATCACCCCGAAACTTCGGCACCCGAGATCCCAGACCCAGAGGTTATTGAAATACCACTTACCGTGGCCTCCTCGGAATCCCCTACTCACCAAAACACACGCACCCATATTGGCGTTACTAAAACCCGTCGCGGGTTTCTCATGTCACTCCAAAGCCCAGGTACAAGCCTCAACCTCACGCTCAAATTCCACACTGGCCCGGAAAAACACTTGATGCTAAAAAATGAATTGGTTGCCCTTGATGCGCTGAAGGGAATAGCGGGTGTTCCAGGGTTGGTTTGGTCGTCATCCACCGCGTCAACCATGATCTTGACGCCGTTTTGTTCACCGCTGCGGGAGAGGGACTTGGGGAGCGCAAGAGCTTTAATTAAAGTCGTCGAGACTTTGGAGAGGGTGCATGAATGTGGGTTTGTGCATCGGGATTTGTCTTTAAAGAATGTGATGATGGCGGAAACTGGGGATGTGTATATTGTAGGCTGGGGTTGCGCCATCACCTCGACACAAGAGTTTATGGGAAACACAACGTATGCATCTGATAGGGTATTGAAGCTTTTGATGTCGGAGGTTTATTACTTTGTTTACCGGCCTGAAGATGATCTTGTGGCTTGGGTAAAGATTTTTGCGATGATGGTGGAGGAGAGTTTTGGGCGAGTTGAGGTGGAGAGTTGGGATGGGTTTTTTGAAGCGTATCCGAGGTTTGAGGTGTTGAGAAAATGTGCGCTGAGGAGAGATTATTCGGCGTTGAAGGAGATGCGGGGAGGGTGTTGGAAGAAAGCGAGAAACAATTGGCGTGGCGTCGATGAAAGTTTGGAAACCTTTATGTTATGTTCCCCCCGTTTAGTCGAATTATCTCCACATTTCTTGAACACCCTTGCTGGCTTTTTGTATGTATTAGATTATTTTTTTTCTTCTTTTGTTTGAAGGGGTGTTTTTGCCTATCCCTGGAAATGCATCATGTAAATACATTATCTATTAATAAGTAGAGATCAAACAGCAAAACCCGGTAATGCTGCAGTGCTTACTAGAATTTCTTTGAATCCGCTCTCTTTCACCCACACAACAAAAAAAACAAAACTAGAACCTACATCTCAACAGCCTACAAAAATCAGCCTACAAAAATCGTCCTCAATACTTGCAAAGATGAGTGAAAAAATGACGGCCAAATTAATTTATACATATAATCTACATAACATCGTTGATAACGTAAATATACAATATACTTCTATTACTCATCCAGCACCTCCTTCTTCCTTTCTTCCCCTTCACCCCCTTCTCCTTCTTCCCCACACTCTCCCCATTCTCCTTCTTCCCACCATCCCCTTCTTCCCTCCTCCTCTCGGCCGGTTTCTCAGCAACCATCTTCTCCAACTTCCTCGCAACATCCTCGCTCCCCCCCTCCCTCTCATCCACCACCAACCTCACCACCATCTCAACCCCCATCCGTCGTCCACAACACCCCCACCCTCAACCCCCCAACTCCGTCCCCACTTTGCAAAAAAATGCTCCACAGTGCCCGCTCCACCACCACAACAGGTCGTGCAACCTTGGACCGGGTGGCGAGACGCCTGGGAGGTGAGCGTCGAGGGGGGGATGTCACCTAGGATAAGGGAGGTGCAGTGGAAGGGTCCGACGAGGAGGAGATTGGGGAGGGATGATGAGGACTTGGGATTTGCGGAGGGGAGAGCGGCGTTGGATGGTTATGGTTGTAGGATTTGATGGGGAAAGGCTCGAGGAGACGTTTAAGCTCAGAGTGGGATGTCGTAGGTTTCTAGTGAGAACAAAAGAGATTGCCTCAATACATTTTTGCGCGTCATATAAAAAGCGCAAAGAAGTAAACAAACAACCAAAGAGATTGCCTCAATACTTCTTTGCGCATAATAAAAAAGCGCAAAGAAGAAGAAGAAAAAGAAAGAGTTTGCCCAAAACCATTTTTTGCGCATCATAATAAAAATGTACAAAGAAGAAGAAAAACAACAAACTCGATGGTACACTACCAAAAACAACGTCGCCCCACCAAAGGGGAGGGGAGACAACAGCAGAAAGAAAGAACTCACCACAAGCACCGCCTCCACCCTCTCATTCTTCCTCACCACCCTAAAACACTCCCCCCAACCTCCCACTCCCAACCACAACAACAATCCTCCCTCCCTCCCCACACTTTCTCGCAACCGCCTCCCCAATCCCCTCGCCCTCCTCGTCCACCCCAAGCAACCGCAAGCTGACACACAACAAGTTTCACCATCTCCGGATCCCCCTTCCCATTCAACACATCCCGGAAAACAGGGGCATGGGTTCGTAGTGCGACGCGCTTTTCGAGAGCAGAGGTGGTCTGGATGTCGTGAAGGTCGATGTGGGGGTGGTTGGATCACGGGGAGGAGTAGGAGAGAAGAGCTGGGAGCGAGGGTTAGATACAAGGAT